>CM008135.1:13313337-13318337 GCA_002221485.1 Trichinella murrelli | reverse complement strand
CTTGCAATATTTCAGATCAACAGCATAATCAGCGTTGAGCAGCCACTGATATTCAGGTGAGCAAGTGCATTTCAACAAAAGGCGGCAATTCAACTTGAAAAAAAATCACCAGGAAATCCATAAACAGTTATACATGAACGTTCATTTGAATCATAATAACACAACAGAAATAGAAAAGTATTTAGATTAACGAACATCATGAAGTTGCCGTGAATAGCATATCATTGGGAATTGTTCAACATTCTACGTACAATACTTTACTGAATTGCAATGAAATCGTAATAATTTTTAACAGTTAGTAAACTTTACAATAATGTTTATATACCATTGCGCTATTACTTAGAAAAAATGAATTTACATTACCAAAGGCAAGATCATATTATTCCATTTCCATGAACTTGACCTACTTTTCAAAATGTCATCTTCATAGTAATCAATGTGAAGATCATCAGTCAAGAAATACAATAAAGTCACCTCTTCAACATCACCGATTAAGTGGTAAGTCAGCTTTACTATTGTACTAACGGTTTTTTGTATGTATCACTACAGACTATTTTAGTTGCAAATTCATGGATTTCAGTTTCGCTGACTAACCTTCAGATCAGCTTCACTGTCTGCATGTAAAATAACTATTATATAATCATCTATCTACACTAATGAACATCTCCTTGCGATACGTACGAACTTAGTTCAAATCTCATTTTAGAAAATGGCATTTATATAAGAAATATTGTGTTCCAATAAACGTTTAATCTGAAAATCATAAATTTTATTGCACGCTACTACTAAATTGTTATCACTGATTGCAGTAGCTCATATAAAACGTCTGAAGTACATGCAGCCTGTATTAAACAAATGGAAATCAAGTACAAATTGCATCTTATTCCGTTATTACAAAGAGCATCCTCATTGCGGAAACGATTTGCTGCGTCGAAGTAAATTTTAATCAAAGCCACTTCTATGCGTGACTATCAAACGCATACATTTTTTGTCCTTACCATTAACATCCAAATTTGGTAGCTCATTTACAGCAAAATCTACTACTACTACTACACTACACTACTAGGAATTGGGTGAAATTGTGGCAATAGATTTTGCATTTCCTTTGATTTATCTATATCAGTTGTTTGAAAGATTTTTGTATAGAATCAAAATTTCATGGACTAAAGACGCTTCACCGTTTTGGGGCAGAAGAAAGCTGTTTGGCAGTATTAGCATTTTCTTTCCATAATCGATACATATGGATAGACTAAACTGTTTTGCGACATTGCATGGAAAACAACCTCGAGCTCAATACGTGGAATAAGTGGCTTCTAAAGTTGGTATATTGCCTTTGTGAATACACAATGAATTCGCAAAACTGAAACTTTCTTTAAATGCAACCGGCATGCGGACGATTCAGCAAATGGAACAGCTTTGGTATTTCAGTGAAGGCATCATCCAGAATTTGATGCTCGCACAATATTTCTTGCATTTCAGCGATCGAATTTTTCATAATTTTTAAGACATTTTAATTTGATGGAAGCTGCTTCAAATCGGCAGGAAATGGACATAGAACATCTGATATACTAACTCTATATTAATTCATCCCTTTGTAATGCACCGTTGATATCAATATCCAACATTGTTTCGCTTTCTCATTGATCAACACCTGGTTGTACTATCGTATGCTTTCCATATATTTTACTTGTTAATAAACAGTCATTTCACTCATTACTATGCTATACATCATTTTCATTATTCAACTAACTTTTCAGTGATATTAAACTTATGATTCTATGAGTGTATTTTGCATGACAACTCTGTGAATCCCGCTTATAAAAATGAACTATAAATGCAGTCGTTATAAATCGTTGATTTTTCGAGAAATGTGATGAAATAACTCGTTAGCAATTGTGGTATTTACAGATAAAAGCAACCCCACGTTGGATTAAATTGCATTTACATATTATTATTTGACTAATTCTTATTTCTGTAGTGTATTCAATCAAGGAAATAGCGCTAAGAAAAATTTGAAACTTGTGGATGCTGTAAACATAGAAATATGTAAATAAATTCAGGAACAAATGTTATTTAAACAAGAACCTGTTTTTGCTCAAAATAATATGGATCTGTTGATAAACATTGACAGAATTGTTTTCTACTAATATCTTTTCAACTTTTGTATTTTATTTCTTTTCCTTTCATCACCATTAAAGTTATATTTCAATTTCAGTTTTCTGCAATATTTCAAGAAATACGCGATCCGTCAACGTGGGATCAAGCTCATTGTTGTTTTATAATTTTTCCTACATTCTCACATTATTTTGGAGAAAAATAGGATTTTCGAAATTTCGTGGGCTGTAGACTATGCTGTTTTCACGTTTAGGGTGAAAAATATTTTTTCGAAATTTTGAATTCTTTTGATGACTATGTTTACATATCAATACATTATAGAGTCCTGCAAAGTCTCATTGGACACAATCTGATTCTTGTGGAAAAATTGCTTTCAAAGTTGACAGTTTGTCTATGTTAATACACAGGAAAGTTGCCCATCGGAAACTTTCTTTAAACTGAACTGAATTTTGTGAGATTCAGCTAATGAACCATTCTTGAGATTCTACTGCTACAATCTGTCAAAATACGCATCCTTGTGCAATATATTTTAGTTTTCAACAAACCAATTTTCCGTCATTTTCAGTCCATTTCGATTAATTGTCGAAAGTTGTATCAAAGCTGGCTAAACTTTGATTTAGTCACACAGTATTCAAACTTTAAATAATTTATCTGTTTATCATTATTGGATGAAACGAGTTTCTAACGCTGTTTACTTAGGCGTGGAATAACACTTGATTGTCTTAACGTATGGTTAGCAAATATTTGCTTTGTTTGAAAAGTAATCATTTCATGGATTACAATGCTGTTCATGATTCTTATTATACATTAGTTTCTCTTTGATACCAAACCTGCGGCGATTTTGATTATTCTCGTTTTCAACATTTCTTGATTTTCACATAACAAAATAAGCCTTAAATGTAGTATTTGTTTTGATAATAATTAGTTCGAAATGGAATGAGCATAATCAGACTAACAACTGAGGATGAAACAATATCTCCGTGCACAGAATTGTTTCGAAACTGCTAAGATATTAACTTACGAGTTTAAAAACACTAAAAGCATGTTTCCAGTAAATTCGAACGATTTATTTATTGCATGGTTGATCACGAACTACAATTTTACTTAAACTATGGGCATATTCATTTCAGTAACACATAATTGATGATTTTTTAAGAAATTTGATGAAATATTTAGTAAGCGATTATCACATTTACAAATAGAAACAACCCCACACTGGATTGGATTAAAATGCATTTACATATTATTATTTTTACTAATTCTTATTTCTGCAGCGTATTCAGTGAAGGAAATAGCATTAACAAAAATTTGAAACTTTTTGGATGCTGTAATGTGCAAAAAAAATTCAGGAACAAATATTTTTTAAACAAGAACCTGTTTTTGCTCAAAATGTTGTGGATTTCTTGATAAACTTTAACAAAATCATTTTTTACTAATATCTTTTCAACTTTCATATTTATTCGTTATTTTATTCGTTTATTGTATTTCGTTTATTTTACTCGTTATTTATTCGTATTTTATTTATTTTATTCGTACATATTTCAAAATTTTGAATTCTTTTGATGGCTATGTTAAGATATCGATAGATTGAGAGTCCTGCAAATTCTGTTTGAACACAATCCCATCCTTGTGGAATAAATTGATTTTAAAGTTGCAGTTTGTCTATCTTAATTGATAGAAAATTTACGGAACCGTAACTTTGTTGATACATACCCATTGTACGTGAAATTTAATAAATAAAGCATTTCATATTTAATTTGGAAATGATTAGTCTGATTCTATATTTTTTCCGTATTGTTCAATCCATTATATTTGAGGTTATAGAGCTGACTTTCTTTGACAACTCTATTAACCATTTTCAAATGCAAATTTACAATGCTATTTATATTTTCAAAAGCATTCAAGTGTTATTTATGCTGTAATCATAGCGTGAAAGTCAAACGATTTAGCAGTTTTTCTGTATGTCACATTTCATTTCGTCAAAAGCGATATTTCACCTTTCATTTTCTTGCCGCATTCTTTATCACTAGAATGTATGGAATTTGAAATTTATTTATATTCTTTCTTGTTGATGATTTTAGCAAATCGTATTTTTTGTAATGGTGTTGCTTGTATCAATTGTTTATTTGTCATTTGTTCTAATTATATTTATTATTTTGGTATTTTTAGTAATTGTGTTCCCATTAATGGATTGAAGCTGAACATAATTTCTATGCTAACTTTTCCTGAAATATGTTATTAGTTTTATTCAACACATGTATTTAACTGATATTATATTTATAAGTTGATTTTTGATAAAAACTGCTCATTAAACTTCGAACATTGATTGTAAGGAAAACATTCAATACAATGTATTGCATGACATCACACTTTCACGCAGCTAAATTCTGTTAATTTTGAAGTGTTCACAGATTATGTTAGAAATATTTAGTCTTTCAGATTTTCATATTATTTCAGTGAAAGAAATCTGTATCGTAATGAAATTTTACGTTATATTGTGTATTTAAATAAAAGCAAATACATTCGTCATTTAATAAAATTGTTCACCATATGCAGGCTACTACGCTATTAGTGATGTAAGATGAGCCGTTCAACCAGAGGCAAAGTAGTTTTCTATTTGCATAATTTACTTATTATCAAGCACCACTTTAGAGCATTTCTATTAAATTCAGTTATTTAATGCTGTGCAACGGCTACAGGACGTGTTCAACAATGATTCCGCTCTTCAATACCATCTTTGAATTATATTTGATATTATGCTGTCTTAATTTTTCTATGAATGCAATTTGGTTGTATTTAATTATGGTGAAAGTGCACTAATCTGCATTTATATTAGTATTATTATTGTTCCTTTTCAGATAATTAAATCAGATGCTTTACACAAA
>CM008135.1:13166129-13313237 GCA_002221485.1 Trichinella murrelli | reverse complement strand
GAGGAGGAGGAGGAGGAGGAGGAGGAGGAGGAGGAGGAGGAGGAGGAGGAGGAGGAGGAGGAGGAGGAGGAGGAGGAGGAGGAGGGAGGAGGAGGAGGAGAGGAGGAGGAGGAGGAGGAGGAGGGAGGAGGAGGAGGGAGGGAGGAGGAGGAGGAGGGGGAGGAGGGAGGAGGAAGAGGAGGGAGAGGAGGAGGAGGAGGAGGAGGAAAGGATTTTTCTGTCGGATTTCTACTTATATAGGAATCCCTCATACATGCTGGACCAATAGGAGAACTCATCTTAGTGACAGCCAATGGAACGTGGGAGAATGAAATTTGCATATAACGACGACCAATAGAATGTGACGTCGTGACAGCCGGTGGACCAATGAAATCTGCTTATGATGACAACCAATGGAACGCGTCTAGTGACAGCCAATATGACGTGGGAGAATAATATTTGCATATAATGCCGACCAATGGAATGCGACAATTTGCCATGCGCTGAGCCAATGAAATTTGCCTTTAATGACAGCGAATAGAACGGGTCATAGATACAGCGAATGAGACAATGAAATTTCCAGTTGATGATGACGAATAGAACGCATCATAGTGACAGCCAATGGGACATTGGATAATTTAATTTGCGTATGGTAAAGTAGGCATAGTTGGCTACTTCGTGAAAATTGTGCAGGTGTAAATACGTATACAAGTTTATCATTTGTTTCGTTCCATAAACTGATTGGCAACGTCACGACGAAAGCCATCAGGCTTGTTGTCGTTGTCGAGATGCTCTTCCAGGAGCGCTACCTGCTAGGTTGTTTGATCACTACAGTGTACTGATTTCTCCCAACTACTATTGGACAATCAGTTGATACGTATTTGTAGCAGAATATGAATTTTCTTGCGTGCTAGTTCCAGTCAGTTCAGCGGCAGTCATTAGGGAGCTAAAAAATAACTCGTCTGTGAGTTAATATGTGGAGTGTTATGGAGTGGGACATCTACTCGTTGGTTACAAACGAAACGTTTTCTAAAATTCTATCATGTTTGTCAGATCCACTGTGTGAGGTACTGACAAATTCTGTTATGATAAGATGCAGTTGCAGCAACGAGACGGGGATGTTTGTGATCGTTAAGTAAGCTGAAAGGCCGCAAACAGACTACTTCTATCATCATTTGTGTTACTCATGTCACGCTGACTGTCTGCTTAAAGGGGGTACCAAACCTAGGTCCACCGTCTGATCACAGGTATGACTGAGAGCGAATGCCATTGAAATGCTCAAGAATAGCAAATTACATGCGGCTTTTAACAGAAATTGAAAAATCAGGCTAGTGCTAAGCTATCAAATCAATGAACACAAACGTCAAGGCTACGTTTGAAAATTTTCATGTTAAGGAAACTGAGAGTAAGAGTGATAAAATATGATCACCTGTCGTTACATTCAAAACTAAATTCAATACTTCACTTAATTTGCTATATTTGGGCAATTCAGGTGAATGTACATGCTAGTAGTAATATAATAGTTGGTATTATTGACGTGATTTTACATTAGAGGATGCGGAAATTATGTTTGCTGAACGTAATGAAAACTAGCCATTGAATTCCTTCTAATAATTTGCAAAAAAATAATCTTGCAATATTTCAGATCAACAGCATAATCAGCGTTGAGCAGCCACTGATATTCAGGTGAGCAAGTGCATTTCAACAAAAGGCGGCAATTCAACTTGAAAAAAAATCACCAGGAAATCCATAAACAGTTATACATGAACGTTCATTTGAATCATAATAACACAACAGAAATAGAAAAGTATTTAGATTAACGAACATCATGAAGTTGCCGTGAATAGCATATCATTGGGAATTGTTCAACATTCTACGTACAATACTTTACTGAATTGCAATGAAATCGTAATAATTTTTAACAGTTAGTAAACTTTACAATAATGTTTATATACCATTGCGCTATTACTTAGAAAAAATGAATTTACATTACCAAAGGCAAGATCATATTATTCCATTTCCATGAACTTGACCTACTTTTCAAAATGTCATCTTCATAGTAATCAATGTGAAGATCATCAGTCAAGAAATACAATAAAGTCACCTCTTCAACATCACCGATTAAGTGGTAAGTCAGCTTTACTATTGTACTAACGGTTTTTTGTATGTATCACTACAGACTATTTTAGTTGCAAATTCATGGATTTCAGTTTCGCTGACTAACCTTCAGATCAGCTTCACTGTCTGCATGTAAAATAACTATTATATAATCATCTATCTACACTAATGAACATCTCCTTGCGATACGTACGAACTTAGTTCAAATCTCATTTTAGAAAATGGCATTTATATAAGAAATATTGTGTTCCAATAAACGTTTAATCTGAAAATCATAAATTTTATTGCACGCTACTACTAAATTGTTATCACTGATTGCAGTAGCTCATATAAAACGTCTGAAGTACATGCAGCCTGTATTAAACAAATGGAAATCAAGTACAAATTGCATCTTATTCCGTTATTACAAAGAGCATCCTCATTGCGGAAACGATTTGCTGCGTCGAAGTAAATTTTAATCAAAGCCACTTCTATGCGTGACTATCAAACGCATACATTTTTTGTCCTTACCATTAACATCCAAATTTGGTAGCTCATTTACAGCAAAATCTACTACTACTACTACACTACACTACTAGGAATTGGGTGAAATTGTGGCAATAGATTTTGCATTTCCTTTGATTTATCTATATCAGTTGTTTGAAAGATTTTTGTATAGAAATCAAAATTTCATGGACTAAAGACGCTTCACCGTTTTGGGGGCAGAAGAAAGCTGTTTGGCAGTATTAGCATTTTCTTTCCATAATCGATACATATGGATAGACTAAACTGTTTTGCGACATTGCATGGAAAACAACCTCGAGCTCAATACGTGGAATAAGTGGCTTCTAAAGTTGGTATATTGCCTTTGTGAATACACAATGAATTCGCAAAACTGAAACTTTCTTTAAATGCAACCGGCATGCGGACGATTCAGCAAATGGAACAGCTTTGGTATTTCAGTGAAGGCATCATCCAGAATTTGATGCTCGCACAATATTTCTTGCATTTCAGCGATCGAATTTTTCATAATTTTTAAGACATTTTAATTTGATGGAAGCTGCTTCAAATCGGCAGGAAATGGACATAGAACATCTGATATACTAACTCTATATTAATTCATCCCTTTGTAATGCACCGTTGATATCAATATCCAACATTGTTTCGCTTTCTCATTGATCAACACCTGGTTGTACTATCGTATGCTTTCCATATATTTTACTTGTTAATAAACAGTCATTTCACTCATTACTATGCTATACATCATTTTCATTATTCAACTAACTTTTCAGTGATATTAAACTTATGATTCTATGAGTGTATTTTTGCATGACAACTCTGTGAATCCCGCTTATAAAAATGAACTATAAATGCAGTCGTTATAAATCGTTGATTTTTCGAGAAATGTGATGAAATAACTCGTTAGCAATTGTGGTATTTACAGATAAAAGCAACCCCACGTTGGATTAAAATTGCATTTACATATTATTATTTTGACTAATTCTTATTTCTGTAGTGTATTCAATCAAGGAAATAGCGCTAAGAAAAATTTGAAACTTGTGGATGCTGTAAACATAGAAATATGTAAATAAAATTCAGGAACAAATGTTATTTAAACAAGAACCTGTTTTTGCTCAAAATAATATGGATCTGTTGATAAACATTGACAGAATTGTTTTCTACTAATATCTTTTCAACTTTTGTATTTTATTTCTTTTCCTTTCATCACCATTAAAGTTATATTTCAATTTCAGTTTTTCTGCAATATTTCAAGAAATACGCGATCCGTCAACGTGGGATCAAGCTCATTGTTGTTTTATAATTTTTTCCTACATTCTCACATTATTTTTGGAGAAAAATAGGATTTTCGAAATTTCGTGGGCTGTAGACTATGCTGTTTTCACGTTTAGGGTGAAAAATATTTTTTCGAAATTTTGAATTCTTTTGATGACTATGTTTACATATCAATACATTATAGAGTCCTGCAAAGTCTCATTGGACACAATCTGATTCTTGTGGAAAAATTGCTTTCAAAGTTGACAGTTTGTCTATGTTAATACACAGGAAAGTTGCCCATCGGAAACTTTCTTTAAACTGAACTGAATTTTGTGAGATTCAGCTAATGAACCATTCTTGAGATTCTACTGCTACAATCTGTCAAAATACGCATCCTTGTGCAATATATTTTAGTTTTCAACAAACCAATTTTCCGTCATTTTCAGTCCATTTCGATTAATTGTCGAAAGTTGTATCAAAGCTGGCTAAACTTTGATTTAGTCACACAGTATTCAAACTTTTAAATAATTTATCTGTTTATCATTATTGGATGAAACGAGTTTCTAACGCTGTTTTACTTAGGCGTGGAATAACACTTGATTGTCTTAACGTATGGTTAGCAAATATTTGCTTTGTTTGAAAAGTAATCATTTCATGGATTACAATGCTGTTCATGATTCTTATTATTACATTAGTTTCTCTTTGATACCAAACCTGCGGCGATTTTGATTTATTCTCGTTTTCAACATTTCTTGATTTTCACATAACAAAATAAGCCTTAAATGTAGTATTTGTTTTGATAATAATTAGTTCGAAATGGAATGAGCATAATCAGACTAACAACTGAGGATGAAACAATATCTCCGTGCACAGAATTGTTTCGAAACTGCTAAGATATTAACTTACGAGTTTAAAAACACTAAAAGCATGTTTCCAGTAAATTCGAACGATTTATTTATTGCATGGTTGATCACGAACTACAATTTTACTTAAACTATGGGCATATTCATTTTCAGTAACACATAATTGATGATTTTTTTAAGAAATTTGATGAAATATTTAGTAAGCGATTATCACATTTACAAATAGAAACAACCCCACACTGGATTGGATTAAAATTGCATTTACATATTATTATTTTTACTAATTCTTATTTCTGCAGCGTATTCAGTGAAGGAAATAGCATTAACAAAAATTTGAAACTTTTTGGATGCTGTAATGTGCAAAAAAAATTCAGGAACAAATATTTTTTAAACAAGAACCTGTTTTTGCTCAAAATGTTGTGGATTTCTTGATAAACTTTAACAAAATCATTTTTTACTAATATCTTTTCAACTTTCATATTTTATTCGTTATTTTATTCGTTTATTGTATTTCGTTTTATTTTACTCGTTATTTTATTCGTATTTTATTTATTTTATTCGTACATATTTCAAAATTTTGAATTCTTTTGATGGCTATGTTAAGATATCGATAGATTGAGAGTCCTGCAAATTCTGTTTGAACACAATCCCATCCTTGTGGAATAAATTGATTTTAAAGTTGGCAGTTTGTCTATCTTAATTGATAGAAAATTTACGGAACCGTAACTTTGTTGATACATACCCATTGTACGTGAAATTTAATAAATAAAGCATTTCATATTTT
This sequence comes from Trichinella murrelli, assembly GCA_002221485.1. NCBI lineage: Eukaryota > Metazoa > Nematoda > Enoplea > Trichinellida > Trichinellidae > Trichinella > Trichinella murrelli. The sequence goes on along the minus strand of CM008135.1, from coordinate 13,307,738 downwards.
AATTTGGAAATGATTAGTCTGATTCTATATTTTTTCCGTATTGTTCAATCCATTATATTTGAGGTTATAGAGCTGACTTTCTTTGACAACTCTATTAACCATTTTTCAAATGCAAATTTACAATGCTATTTATATTTTCAAAAGCATTCAAGTGTTATTTATGCTGTAATCATAGCGTGAAAGTCAAACGATTTAGCAGTTTTTCTGTATGTCACATTTCATTTCGTCAAAAGCGATATTTCACCTTTCATTTTCTTGCCGCATTCTTTATCACTAGAATGTATGGAATTTGAAATTTATTTATATTCTTTCTTGTTGATGATTTTAGCAAATCGTATTTTTTTGTAATGGTGTTGCTTGTATCAATTGTTTATTTGTCATTTGTTCTAATTATATTTATTATTTTGGTATTTTTAGTAATTGTGGTTCCCATTAATGGATTGAAGCTGAACATAATTTCTATGCTAACTTTTCCTGAAATATGTTATTAGTTTTATTCAACACATGTATTTAACTGATATTATATTTTATAAGTTGATTTTTGATAAAAACTGCTCATTAAACTTCGAACATTGATTGTAAGGAAAACATTCAATACAATGTATTGCATGACATCACACTTTCACGCAGCTAAATTCTGTTAATTTTGAAGTGTTCACAGATTATGTTAGAAATATTTAGTCTTTCAGATTTTCATATTATTTCAGTGAAAGAAATCTGTATCGTAATGAAATTTTACGTTATATTGTGTATTTAAATAAAAAGCAAATGACATTCGTCATTTAATAAAATTGTTCACCATATGCAGGCTACTACGCTATTAGTGATGTAAGATGAGCCGTTCAACCAGAGGCAAAGTAGTTTTCTATTTGCATAATTTACTTATTATCAAGCACCACTTTAGAGCATTTCTATTAAATTCAGTTATTTAATGCTGTGCAACGGCTACAGGGACGTGTTCAACAATGATTCCGCTCTTCAATACCATCTTTGAATTATATTTGATATTATGCTGTCTTAATTTTTCTATGAATGCAATTTGGTTGTATTTTAATTATGGTGAAAGTGCACTAATCTGCATTTATATTAGTATTATTATTGTTCCTTTTCAGATAATTAAATCAGATGCTTTACACAAACGTGTACCTATATTTGTTTTCATGTTGAGATGACCACAATAATATTATTCACTTTCGGCATTGTCATGATTTGGAAACATGCAACAAAAGATTGGCATGTAGGAAATATAATTCCACTTTTGAAAGTCGTCTATTTTTAAAAGGTAAGTGATGTTCGAGATGTATGCTGATACTTGATATATACTATTCATATGACTTGACAAACATAATAAATGTGAACTTATTAGATTTTCTACTATCACAATTCACTTATAAATATTATTAGTAGTACATTACTTTTGATTTTTAAAGCTGCTTCATACAAACAAAAGAAGTATAGTACATATTTGCGTTCACCATTTTCACTTTCACAATTCACATAATATGAAACTGAATACTTCATATACAGGAAATGAAAATGAAGTACAACTTGTAATCATTGTTATTGCTAGTTTTCATGTTAAATTTGCATGTTTTCAGATATAAAAGTTATGCATCACACTAATGTAAGTATCACTGGAGCCATTCGCAGAAATCTTCAACGAACTACCATTTCTTGCAAACATTCAATTGCACATGGAGAAAAAGTAAGCAATATAATAATGCTTATGACATGATCAACATCCTGCATGATACTGTTTGCATTTACTTTAGATGTGCATTTTTAGTATTAATTTACTTATTTTTTAATATTTAAAAAATTTACCTTTCAAATACTTTACATCGGTGATCGAGTCTTTTAAAACATTTATTTACTTATTTATTCACTTACATCTATATTTGTTGTTTGTATGTTACATGATCATCGTTTTTATTAATATTTTACCAAATTTCAAATTATTTCACGTGAGTTCTTGGAATTTTTTTTGAATACTTTAGTTCTTTTTTCAAAGTAATTTCTTAAATAAATCTATATATTCTTTTTAACATAAATTTTGATTATTTTTTATTATTGTACTATTTTGTCTTTCATTTCATTTCCTTTCCTTTCATTCTCAAATCAGAACTTTGGATCAATCTTCTATAATAATAATAATAATAATAATAATAATAATAGTAATAATAATAATAATAATGCGGATAACTGAAAGCAGCAATGGCTTTCCACAAAACGTATGCACTCATGTACATGTATGTTTGCTTTCTTTCAGTTTTCACTTTCTAAAAATATCTCCGTAAAATTTAAAATTTAGTTGGCTCTGCTGACTAAGTAAATTGATGCGTCAGTTTAACACAATTAATAACAACTTGCTTGCATTCAACTTTCTATACTCTTTCATTCACTTGCCACAAGTACAATCTTGTTTCATTTTCATTCAAAATTTTCCCCCATTTTATTAATTTCCCATTTTCACTTTGTTATTTGTCTTTTCAATAATTTGATAGCCACAAATTAATCAATGTCATAATATTTTCATTATTATTATTATTATTATTTTGCTGATAGACAAGTTGCAACGATTTGTTTCATCTTATAATAATAACAAAGATGAAACAATCAATATTAGCAGAAATGAAAATGAAAAATGAATGAATGAAAAAGTAGAAATGAAGCAGAAAGAAAGTAGAATATAATGAGAAAAAGGCAAGTGCGTGGCTACTGGCTTAAAGTGGTGAAGCCGACTGAATGACTGTATTTGGCAGCAGCAAGGAATCTGACCACAACAAGAAAGCATGTATAAAAATAAAATTGATTAACTTATTTATGCCGGTGAACATTGTAAATTAATTTGTAGGGTTTTGTTATTTTTTGGCAATATATTACACTTTTTTGAAAGCAAACCCAAAAATGTGTGGATATATTATAATGCGTTTCAATCTGGAAGCGCATCATTTCACACTGCGCTTTATGTTCGGTTTCACTGTTTGTTCAACGTTGTCAAATCACACTAATGAGAATCATAACAATAATCATTAAGGCATTTGTTTACTTACATATTCTTATCTTCTTGATTGCTTAATTGCATGTTGATGCCAAATTAATCTAGCACGTTTTCAGCATTGACAAAAACTTTAGAAACGGTCTGTGGTGTTGACGTATGCCATTGTTACGACATTAGCGCTGTGACTCAAAACTTGCTCGAATGCGCTGATGTATTCTAATGCTGCCCTGACCAGATTCAATATTTATACATTGATGTAATAAACAAACTTTGTTCTTACTGATACCAGTGATACTATTTTGAACTGTTGGCACACGCTTTTATGAAAACTTGAAAAAACATGGAAGAGAATCACTAGGGAATCAATAATACTTTGAAAGCGATGAAGCATTCGATTTCTGTCATTAATAAGCTCTGCAGTCGCAGATCTTTAGGATTACAAAGCTGCAACGATGGTTGAAAGGGGAGGTAGGTGGTATAACGGAGCTGAATGGGTGGTTGGAGGTGTGGGGTGGATGAAAGAGTAAGTAGGAATTTTGTTGGCAAAGAAACAGTATTATTCGTAAAGAGAGAGAGGAAGAGTCATAAACAGGGAGAGAAAGAGACGTAAAAAGAAAAAAGCGAGGGATGGTAGGGAGGAGTAGGGAGGCTAAGAAGAAGGGAAACGTAGGAGGAGTAGGAGGAAGGGTTCTATACAGGAATTATATAGGAAAGCTGGACGAATTCAACGCGTCTTAGTGACAGCCAGTGCGACATGGGAGAATGGAATTTGCGTATGATCACGATGAATGAAATCGCGTCATAGTGACAACCAATTGGACATGGGATACAGAAGTATTTTGATGATATAATAATAATAATAATAATGATAATAATGCGGATAATTTAAAGCAGCAATGAAATTTCATCGAACATACAACTGAATAACGTACATGGATGTTTGCTTTCTTTTACTTTTCACATTAGAAAAAAATAGGTGCAAAGGAAAGCACTGGAAGGAAAATGGATTTGTACTTGGTTTGTACCTACTAATTAGATAGACATTTATGTAGGACTAACGCGGGAATGTGAAGCAAGGCAGAAAACCATCAGGTCTCGTTGTATGCAAACAAGCACACAAGCCAAAACAAACACGACATTACAATATATGTGAAATTCAGGCAAGAATCACAAAACAATAGAATAGAAAGATGTGTGAATGTACAAGCACTAATCTAATTGTTGCCAGCCGATTTGGATGCAGCACAGATTCAATGTTGTCAGTGAAATAAATACAGTCCCATTGCACGTTAATGACGTAATTCCTGCAGACAGTTTTATTTTAGATATACACAGAATACAAAGCATAAAGAAGAAATAAAGCAGATAAGATGAGGAAAACTAAAAAATGCTTTTAATATTAACTTAAAGTGTACTTCAAAAATAAAATCACATAAGGATAATTAATAATTGAAAATGCAATTATGTACAGTATTTCAATTGGCAAATTATTGATATGAAGGTTACTAAAGAATACACAAATGAGAGACAAGCAAACATTGCATCCATAATTATATTAATTCAGTGCTGTTCGATAAACGGGGCGATGCGTAACGAAGATGCGAAGGCTACATTCAGGTAAGAATTTCATACTGAAACTTATTTTCCTGTTGTTTTGCTATGAATACATCTATATTAAAGTATTTGAGCAATATTCAATATGAAGATGCGTAAAAAAACTTGAAATACTTTTAGAGCAGAATTCACAATTACATATAGTTGAACGTTGAAGGTTTTGAACAATTCCATATTTCAATTTGCTATTTTAGGTAATCATCTAAATTTTATTGGAGAGGACGATAGAATTTTCAATTTACACTTGCTTATGGCATTCAATTTCATTCTTAACTTAGCAGGTCGAATATCATTAAGCGTATAGTGATATCTATTATGCAGAACAGAAAAATACCGTTTTCATACAGAAATCGATTTCAATTTAATTTTATTGTCACTTTATGTTGTTTTCTAAATTTTTCACCATGAAAACATTAGATAAATCAACATTTTTATATAGTTAATGATGCTTAGCATAGAGCGCAACCAGTGTGCTCAATTATTGTTTATTTTCTGTTGACATTATGTTCTAATTCATATTAGAGTAGCGTATCCAACTTACGTGAGCCGGTGTTTAACGCTACGTGCGCAGTGTCTGTCTTTTATGCAAATTGGCGGTTTCAAAATTAACTTCATATTAGCAGTGCACCAGTTAAATTGACTTTGTTGACTAACAGAAGCATCGACAGTGATGTTTGCTCGATCTATTTCTGCTTTAACTACTGAGTAAGGTGTATTATTAGATATAGAAGAATCTTATCTTTTCAAACAAAGGCGTGGTGCAGATTCAACTCAAATTAGCATGCAATTTCAATTTGTTTGCTTTTGAGCTTATGCGTGTCCCAAATAATGTTTGTTCAACGAAATGAGAAATACGTTTCATACTTGTTAATCAATAGAAATGAACTTTATGTAAATTTTCCTGTGGCTACTATTAGTTGCTCTAGAAAATCATTTCAAATGATTGTAGGCGAACGAGGTGCGGCGAATGAACAATGGCGCTTTCAATGCGATGACAGACGAAGAAGACCATTAAAAACGGCTTTGTTTTTTTATTTATTATAACATTACTTCATTAAATTAATTCTTCTACATTTAGATACAGAAGAATAGAAGATAAAAGAAGACATCACAAAGACAAGGGTAAGTTAGGTAAGTATAATTCTTTGAGTTAGACTAATTAGCTAAAGATCACTGAGAAGTTCTTGAGTCTGTAATCTATATAAACTCCAGCTGTAAGTTATCGAGCATTTAATTCAGATATTTGTTAATTAGAGTAATTGGATGTAGATCATGAGTATTACTTTAATAAATTTGAGTGGCTTTCCGCATTTGAACGTTTTCATGTCCCATGCCTTGTCGAGTTGAGTTTAGGGTTCATTTGCGGAAAGTGAAATGGTCGATCATTTCAAAGGACAATTTTTGAGCATAGTGAGTTTTTAGCACTGCTATAGTTTGAGTATTAGAATAAGTAAATGTTTGAGAATAGCAGTGCAAGGATAGGAGGAATGGTGAGATAGGGTGGTTTGCAGGAGTTCGACGGGTTACACTGCACGACGCGACCCTAACCATCTCAAATGATCAAAGTCCATATTTTCACAGCTCACCATTTCCTCTCCCGGTTGCGGTACCAGGGGCCTGCCGCCTTGCTCGGATCCCAGCAATGGGAGCTCAAGCAAGGTTTTTTTTCAGCTCGACCGTCCCCCGCGCCGCCCCCCGCCCTCCTGCCCGTTAACGGGGACCTCCCACGTGCGGAGTCTCCTAGTCCCGTGCTGGCCAGAGACCGGTTTTAAAGAGATGACCCTGTCCATTTGTGTGGTAATGGACGTTGTTTGAAATCTTGTGCAATGGGATTTCAACACCTTTGTGAATTCGTAAGACGTATCTGTCCTAGAGGCAGTTATGCAAATTCGCAATTGACGTAGTGCTGAGACTCTGTTTCAGTGCCAATCTAGTGGTGATCGTTACTCCCCAAGAGGAACGGTAAGCGTCGCTATGCTTTTGTGTTATTGTCTCGCTGGCTCTGGTCGACTTGATCCAATGATTGACATCAGATCTGCCGTCACACCTTTTAACTAGTTCATTTGGCGTTGCACCTTTCATCAGTTTAGGCATAATACATTTGAAATTAATCTCCATCGAGAGTTTCCCCTTTTAATCATGCTAAATAGTTTAAATTTGTTTAAAATTTATACATTAATTTATTGATTTAGGAACTTTAATGATAAATAAAATATAATGTTCATTCATCTAATAATTGGGCAAATTCAATAATTATTAAATTTCATAAATGTTTTTCAGTTTTTCATTTACATTTCATCTTGTAAAAGATTTTAATTATTCATTAAAAATATATTATTATCACTATAAAGTTAATGTAAAGCAGTTTTTAAATTAAATAATGTAATGTCAATGTACATTTTTACTTTAAAACTAAACAGTTAAAAGGGATATAATATGGTAAACATTAAATTAGCATAATTTTATTTATAGCTATTGTTTGAATATAAATTTTTTACTTATAAAAATGTTAATCGGGGTCTCCTTTAATTAGGCAGTGGCAAAAGTAAATTTGGTATAAATGAAATAAACAATTAGCTTAGGCAAGGTGCAACGAGTTTAATCTTTTTATAAATAGGAAGTAATCTTCTATAAATAGAATATTTTTAATCCGTAACATGTAGGAAAACAATGCATTAAATATGAGCTTAATTTTAATATGCTAATTAGAAAGATAAAATGCAACGTAAAGGAAACACTGAGTAATTTAATTTTTAATTAGGTTAAATAACGTCACTCGCAACAACATATTTCAGCAGTGAGAGTTTTTTAATAAATGATTAACCTACAATGTAAACACAAAAGTGGGTCATAATATTTTCTAATTAGGTATAATAACGTCACACGTAACTACATATTTCAGCAGGGATTTTAATTAGTTAATTAGAGGGTTTTAATTGCAAGCAAGAAACAGCAACTTACAGTAGTCAGTTTTATTTGAAAAGATAAGTAGGCATAATACATTAAATCAATAATGATGAGTTGTAAATCATACGGTAAGTATGCAAACATGAGTTGGTTCTGCAGGACAGTACATTAATATTGAGTGTCAGGTGTGACGGCTATCGATGTGCATGAGGTTGCAAGCATACGATTTACGCTTGCGAGACGATTCACATTTGCGTGGCAGCGCACGCCATCTGGTGCGGAAGCTACGTCTTCGGCGGATCAGAATGGCCATCTGGTCCGTCGAGGGTGGATCGGATGGATCCACCCATGGTCATCTCGGCCAAAATCGTGAGGCCAGCACGTGGGCTAGGAGGCGATGATGCCGTGGGGGTCCCCGGGGCAGGAGGGTGGGGGGCGGCGCGGGGGCGGTCGGGCTGACCGGAAAGGCAGGCCCCACCGTAACCGAAAACTTTTTTTTAAAAAAAATTCACAAAAAAAAGCAACCTTCCCCCCGCTGAATCGACGAAAACGCGAAATCTCCCCCACCCTCACGATTTTTCATGGAAAGCGCAAATCTCCCCTCCCTTGCAGACAAGGAAAAATGCAAAATCTCCCCCACTCTGTTGGGCAGACAAAACGCACAATCTCCCCTCCCCTTGGAGCGGGGAAAAGCACTAAACTCCCCGCACATCTGAGGCAGGTGAAACAACTAAGTCTCACCCGCCTCTTCAGCGCGGAAAGCCTAGGCTTTCCCCGCTCCAGGGAAGAGGAGCGTGCGCTCTGCCTGCCCAAAGAGCAAGGAAGAGTTTGCACTCTCCCTTGTCTAAGGGAGGGGAGCTTCACGCTCCAGGATGGGGCCCATTTTTGGTCTCTCCATCCTCCACCTGCATTAAATATTTCAAGTCCCACTTCCGGCATGTTTGCCATTTCGCAGAACTCATTTATGCCAGACTTTTTATCTGTTTGTTTGTATTACATTGCACATTTATATTTTTTTTGAAAAATAAACTTTTTCATTAATAAAGAATTGTTGTTGTTGTTGTTGCATTGTTCTTGGTTTATATTAAAAGAAAAAAATATTTTTCTTACTTTTAAATAGATTATTAATTTACGTGTGTTACGTGTATTATTTCATTTTTCCCCCATTTTAACTGTTTTGTTTTTGTTCCTATAAACTAATTAATATTGCTGGCTGGCAACTAGTAATGGCAAACATGATTTTTCCCTTTTTAACTAATCCTACATGAGCATCATCGTTAAGAAATAACGCAGTATTGGTCTTTTGTTACGTCTGTGTATTGTGTCTTTGTATTTTTTTGTAATGAAGAAGCTTTCCACACTCGACATCGCCAAATCGTATCTTCTCCAACGTGCCTATATACTTACCTCACTTGACCAACGAACGGAATTGACCAACGAACGCAACTGACCAACAAACGATTCGATCCAACCTATCCACAATCTTTCACCGATCTTGGCTTTCTCCACTTGTCTTCTTTCTTCTCCATGTGCATTTTTTCCATGGTTTGTTACGTGTTTACTTATTTGTATGCAATGCTTTCATGTGTCAGAGATTTTACAAAGTCAAACTCAAAATAAAAGAATCGAGAAGAAATATTTGGAAAATAAATTGAAAAATGCATGCAAATGTACAATATAAGAAAAAAAAGTGAAAATCAAAGAAATCAAAAGAAATAATAGGAGAAATTAAAAAATGAATAAAATGTATAAAATGAAGTAAGGGAAAACAAAGTTTGAATGAATGTTTGAAGTTTAACAGTTTGAAAAATAAAAATAAAGTAAAAAATTTGCTTTGGAATGGTACAAAATTGAGCTATGTAAGTAAATAAAAACAAAAATTACAAAATTAAAATTGTAAAGTAAATGAGATATAAAATAGAAAATAAATAAATATAAAAAAATAAGTATAAAAAATAAGATTAAAATTCAATAAAATGTATAAAGTAGGGAAATATAGTTTAAATGAATAAGAAAAAAATAAAAATAAAAAGATTTTGCTATGGAAATGGTACAAAATTAAACTATGTAAAAAAAAGAAAAACAAAAATTGCAAAATGAACAAAAATCAAAAATTATTTCGACACATGAAAGCAGTTGCATACATAAATTTTGCTGCGTGAAAGACCAAGTACTGCATTAATTCAAAACTCAGCCATGTAGGTTGGTCGTTAACTTAATTACAACTATGGGATAACTTCGCCCTTTCGAAGTATCCCAATCCCAGACCTACAGAATTTGGGTCCCAGGAACTTTGTCTTCTCTTGTTCTGCTTCGTGTGGTCCTCGATCTGCTTCGTGTGGTCCTCGATCTGCTTCGTGTGGTCCTCGATCTGCTTCGTGTTGTCCTCGATCTGCTTCGTGTCGTCCTCGATCTGTTTCGTGCCGTCCTCGATCTGCTTCGTGCCGTCCGCGTTTTCACTTCTTCTTTTCTTTATTAGTCATATCTGTAAGAATGGTAAATGTTAAATCAAAACTTTTCGCACTTTATTACACAGTGGAATTAAAAAATTGAACAAAGAATTTGGAAATGAAAGAAGTAACTGATTTTAAATTAAAGATAACCTTAACAAAATGAGTATATATAGAGTTTCAAAAAAAAGTAACAACGAGAAAACTTTGAATACTTTCAACAATTAAAAACCGACTTCAGTAGTTACTTAACGCCAACGTTTGACGTTTGACGATGCTGTTACTTGCCACGCAAATAAAACAAACAAGCGCACCATTACTAATTGATGATAAAGCAATTTTCAAGCGATACTCATTTGCATACTGTAGCGATAGAAACCGGTTTGAGTTGATTGGAAAATTTTCTGGACGAGGAATTAATTCTAACCGAACGCTATGAAATTAGTTAAATTAAAACCTCAAGCACAGCGAATGACCTACATAAATGGAACTCATCGCAAAATGTTTTCAATAAAATATAAGCACACTCGCTGCATATGCTGACAAATAAAGTTAATCTAACGAAAGATGTAATTTACCGAATGTTTCTGATGCTGTGAAATTTGAAAAAATAATTTAAAGTGAAAAAAGTTAATTAATTTTCAATCTTTCTAAAGATGAAGTCATACCTAATCTTAATATGAAAATTAAAAAGAACTGTTTTACAGTGAAAAGTATCTCACTCATATACTACATACTACAAACTTGAATAATTTCATTAAACTAAGGAATAACTTCACCCTTTCGAAGTATCCTTAGCCTTGCTTTACAGATCCACAAGAAATCACATTTACCTCTTGCCTTCTCTTGTTCTGCTTCGTGCCGTCCGTGTTTTCACATTTTCTTTGCACCATTCTTTAAACCTGTAATAATGATATTAAATCAAAACTATCCTCACTTTATCACAAAATAGATTTACAACAAATATAATAATTAAGTGCTATCTAATTAAAAAATAATTGTTTACAAAATGAGTGAACAAAGTTTAAAAAAATAACAAGCAGAAAAGTGGAATACTTGTCTGTAAATCTGAAGCGGCCCTCAGCAGCTACTTAACGCCCGTAATGAACGCAGAGAACGTTCAACAATGCTACCACTTGCCACGTAAATTAAACAAACAAACGCACCCTTACTGATGATAAGGCAGCGTTGTGGCGATCCTTATTTGCATAATGCAGCGTTAGAAACCGGTTTTTAGTGCGTTAGAACTTTTGGCTGAAGTCTAACCTAAGCCATAATATGAGCAGAAGAAATGCATTGCTAAATTCTATCAATAAGGAAAGGACTATTTGAAAATTTAAAAATGACCTTGACGTTTACAATTCAGTCAAAATATAAACTATCTGACAAAAAACGCCATAACAAAACAAAATTCATTTAGACAAAACACACCTACGTATTTTTGAAAATTTTCTTAAATCAGAAAAACAAGTAGCTGAAATAAGGCTAATTTTAAGTGAACAATTTGCGGGCAAAAGCTTGCTTATGGTCTATTGAAAGTACATGTTGGTCATTGCAAAGGTGATTTTCGAAAGCCCATATTTTAATAATAGATGAACAATGCGTACAGGGTGTATGTAATGAAACTTCATTGTACGGAAATTTGGCGTTTATTATGTTACCTATTATCTGATTTTGAGAAATATTCATACAATATGTTGAGAAATTACGCTCAATATCGATTCTCAATTATATTGTTAACTAATTAAGACTTAAAAATGAAAAAATTGCCACTTACTGCTAAATGCGCCGTCTGCTCATTTTTGATGTTCATTCTCATTCGGTGTTGATTAAAAAATTATTTTTCAGAAATTATTCCAAAAAATAATGAATAAAAAGCAAAAGTAGTGTTTGGCTTCAATGTTTGTCTTCATTGAATTTTCCAATGTTAACGCAGAGCTACCATCCACGGACGGCCTCAAACTGAAATGATTTCTATTAGGTCAATAAAGCCAACGACCTCGCATGCAAATTTTTATTTTATTCATTTCTGCTGATAAATATGGCTAATGTACATTTTTCATTGCACTTTATTTACTTACTGCTCTCTGTTTGTGGAGAAAATTTAATTGGAGCTTTGCCAAACATATAAACACTTCGCATTACACAATGACCCTGTCCATTGTGTTTGGTGGTCGTTTCTCCAAATGAATTCGTATGTATCTGTGGTGATGTAGGTATTACAATTCATTAAAATTCAGAATGTAAATGCAACATTGAATTCATTGATTTGCTGCTAAATGAGTTAAATGACGTCACCTTAAAACTGAGATTAATTGCATGTTTTTTTTTCTGTTTTCATGGATAATTCAAAAATAATTAGGATGCTTAAAAAGCAATCATAAAAAACAATATGAGTTATAATGCATTTTAATTGTAAATTAATTAGGTAAAATCACGCAACTCGAAACAACAGATTCACAGAAAGCACTTCTTATTGAAAAATAGACGAGTCTTTATTAGACGATTTATTAATTAGACGAATCTCGTTTGTGAATAACGGCTGGCGTGAGCTAAAAGAGACCATCGGGCAATTGAAAATTCTGCATCTACCAATCACATTTGGCGTGAGCGAAAAGAGACTACGGGTGCAAATGTTGGACAAAATGCGAAGAGACACACCACCAGGCAAGTATGTAAAAAAAGCAATGTAAATACAATATGAGTTGTAATGCATTTTAATTGTACATAAATTAGGTAAAATCACGCAACTCGAAACAACAGATTCATAGAAAGCACTTTTTATTGAAAAATAAGGATAACAAACACGTAAACTGTAAAAAAATGTAAAAATAAGTTGTAATAATACAAGTAGTATGCAAATTTCAGGTGGCTCATCAGAATGTACAGTAATATTGAGTGTAATGTATCACAGTAATGTGAGCGGCAGATCTACTGACCTAAGCGCTCTTCTCATAGCGAGTTTCATTGGACGAGTCTCGTTTGAAAATAACGGCTGGCGTGAGCTAAAAGTGATTCCATCGAGCAATTGGAAAATTCCATGCCAAGCAATCATGTTCGGCGTGAGCGAAAAGAGACCATGGAGCAATTGAAAATTCTGCATCTACCAATCACGTTTGGCGTGAGCGAAAAGAGACTACGCGGGCAAATGTTGGACGAAATGCGAAGCGACACACTACCAGGCTAATATGTAAAAAAAGCAATGTAATTACAATATGAGTTGTAATGCATTTTAATTGTACATTAATTGGGTTAAATTAAGCAACTCGAAACAACAGATTCAGAGTAAGCACTTTTTATTGAAAAATAAGGATAACAAACACATAAATAGTAAAAAAAAGAAAAAATGAGTTGTAATAATACGAAAAGTATGCAACTTTAAGGTGGTTCATCAGAATGTAGAGTAATATTGAGTGTAATGTATAACAGCAACGTCAGTGGCAGATTTTCTTCTGGCCTACGCTCTCTTCCATCGTCGGAGCCTTTTCTGTCGTATCCGTAGTCTTCAGAGCCATGTTTTCATAATATTTTGGCCAAATTCGCGAGTTGAATAGTCGTCGAAGCTCTGTTTTCATCATGGCGACCCTCTTCAAAATGGCACATCCATCCGCTTCTTTCGCTCGCGCGTGACCATCTTGAATGATCGCCACTCTATAATCGTGACACGATAAAATCTCCCCCACTCTGTTGGGCAGACAAAACGCACAATCTCCCCTCCCCTTGGAGCGGGGAAAAGCACTAAACTCCCTGCACATCTGAGGCAGGTGAAACAACTAAGTCTCACCCGCCTCTTCAGCGCGGAAAGCCTAGGCTTTCCCCGCTCCAGGATGGGGCCCATTTTTGGTCTCTCCATCCTCCACCTGCATTAAATATTTCAAGTCCCATTTCCGGCACGTTTGCCATTTCGCAGAACTCATTTATGCCAGACTTTATCTGTTTGTTTGTATTACATTGCACATTTATATTTTTTTTGAAAAATAAACTTTTTCATTAATAAAGAATTGTTGTTGTTGTTGCATTGTTCTTGGTTTATATTAAAAGAAAAAAAAATTTTTTCTTACTTTTAAATAGATTATTAATTTACGTGTGTTACGTGTATTATTTCATTTCCCCCATTTTAACTGTTTGGTTTTTGTTCCTATAAACTAATTAATATTGCTGGCTGGCAACTAGTAATGGCAAACATGATTTTTCCCTTTTTTACTAATCCTACATGAGCATCATCGTTAAGAAATAACGCAGTATTGGTCTTTTGTTACGTCTGTGTATTGTGTCTTTGTAATGAAGAAGCTTTCCACACTTGACTTCGCCAAATCGTATCTATCTTCTCCAACGTGCCTATACTTACATCACTTGACCAACGAACGGAATTGACCAACGAACGGAATTGACCAACGAACGGAATTGACCAACGAACGCAATTGACCAACAAACGATTCGATCCAACCTATCCACAACCTTTCACCGATCTTGACTTTCTCCACTTGTCTTCTTTCTTCTCCATGTGCATTATTATTCCATGGTTTATTACGTGTTTACTTATTTGTATGCAATGCTTTTCATGTGTCAGAGATTTTACAAAGTCAAACTCAAAATAAAAGAATCAGAGAAAAAATATTTGGAGAAATAAATTGAAAAGAAAAACAATAAAATGTACAATATAGAGGACGAAAAAACTAAAAATAAAAAAGAATCAAAAGAAATTAAAAATTTTTTTGGAAATTGAAAAATCAATAAATATACAGTAAGAAAGAATAAAGTATAAAAAAACAAAGTTTAAATGAATGAGTTTGAAAAATAAAAATGAAAAGAATTTGCTTTGGAAAGGATTAAAAACAAAACTAAATGTAAAATGTAAAAAAGAAAAACAAAAATTATAAAATAAAATCAAAAATTATTTCGACACATGAAAGTAGTTGCATACATAAATTTTGCTGCGTGAAAGACCAAGTACTGCATTAATTCAAAACTCAGCCATGTAGGTTGGTCGTTAACTTAATTACAACTATGGGATAACTTCGCCCTTTCGAAGTATCCCAATCCCAGACCTACAGAATTTGGGTCCCAGGAACTTTGTCTTCTCTTGTTCTGCTGCTTCGTGTCGTCCTCGATCTGCTTCGTGTCGTCCTCGATCTGCTTCGTATCGTCCGCGATCTGCTTCGTGTCGTCCGCGTTTTCACATTTTCTTTGCTCCATTCTTTAAACCTGTAATAATGATATTAAATAAAAATTGTCCTCACTTTATCACAAAGTTGAATTACAACAAATATAATAATTAAGTGCTATCTAATTAAAAAATAATTGTTTACATGTTTACATATACAAAGTTTTAAAAAAATAAAAAGCAGAAAAATGGAATACTTGATAGTAATTCAGAAACCGACTTCAGCACCTACTTAACGCTATAATGAACTCAGAGAACGTTCAACGATGCTACTAATTGCCACGTAAATTAAACAAACAAGCGCACCCTTACTGATGATAAGGCGCGTTATAGCGATAGTTATTTGCATAATGCAGCGTTAGAAACCGGTTTTACTGCATTAGAACTTTTGGCTTAAGATAAATTCTTATTTAAGCCGTGTTAAAATATGAACAGAAGAAATGCACCGTTAAATTCTACCAATATAGAAAGGACTATTTGAAAATTCAAAAATGACCTTGACATTTAAAATCCAATCAAAATATAACCTATCTGACAAAAAACGCCATAACAAAACAAATTTGACTTAGACAAAACACCTACGCATTTCTTGGAAATTTTCTTAAGTCAGAAAACCAAGTAGCTGAAATGAAGCTAATTTTAAGTGAACAATTTACAGGCAAATGCTTGCTTATAGTCAATTAAAAGTGCATGTTAGCTACTGCAAAGGTGATTTTCAAAAGATCGTATTTTAATAATAGATAAACAATGCGTACCGGGTGTATTTAATCAATTTCGATTCTCTATTGTATTGTTAAGTGATCATGACTTTAAAATGAAAAAACTGCCACTTACTGCTAAATGCGCCATTTTCTCATCGTTAATGTTCATTGTCTTTGAATGTTGATTAAAAAATTATTTTTCAGAAATTATTCCAAAAAATAATAATGAATAAAAAGCAAAAATAGTGTTTGGCTTCGATGTTTGTCTTCAGTGAATTTTCCAATGTTAACGCTGAGCTACCATCCACGGACGGCCTCAAATTGAAAGGATTTCTATTAGGTCAATAAAGCGAGCGACATCGCATGCAAATTTTTATTTTATTCATTTCTGCTGATGAATACGGCTACTGTACATTTTCATGTGCTTTTTATTTACTTAATTCCCTGTTTGAGGTGAAAATTTAATTGGAGCTTTGCCAAACATATAAACACTTCTCATTACACAAAGACCCTCTCCATTGTGTATTTTTGGTAGACGTTGCTTCATGTGAATTTGCATGTATCTGTGGTGATGTAGGTATTAGAATTCATTTTGACGTAATTAAGCCTCGCTATAGGCGCCGAAGCCGAGTTCTTGTATATTATTATTGATTATACGGTAAGATTATTTAATTTCCTATAACCGGATTTTTTATCAATCCGTAATTCACTGTATTATTCGGATAGCGATGCAATTAAACTGATTTTTTAAGTGATTATATTTGTTAAATAGTTTTGAAATTTATAAAAATCATATGTATAGTAATATTGCGTCTAATGTATCACAAAAATGTCAGCGGCAGATCTTCTTCCGACCTACGCACTCTTCTCTTAGCTGATTTCATTCGACGAGTCTCGTTTGCAAATAACGGCCGGCGTGAGCTAAAAGAGACTCCGTCGAGCAATTGGAAAATTCCGTGCCAAACAATCATGTTCGGCGTGAGCGAAAAGAGACCATCGAGCAATTGAAAATTGTTTATCCACCAATCACGATTGGCGTGAGCGAAAAGAGACTACTCGAGCAAATTTTGGACGAAATGCGAAGCGACACTGCACCACGCTAGTATGTAAAAAAGGAATGTGAATAGAATATGCGTTGTAATGCATTTTAATTGTACATTAATCAGGTAAAATCACGCAACTCGTAACAACAGATTCATAGAAAGTACTGTTTATTGGAAAATTAGGATGACAACACGTAAACGGTAAAAAATGAAAAAATGAGTTGTAATAATACGAAAAGTATGCAAATTTTAGGTGGTTCATCAAAATGTACAGTAATATTGTGTGTAATGTATCACAGAAATGTCAGCTGCGGATTTTCTTATGATTTATGCGCTCTTCTCATTGCCGGCGCCTTCCCTTTAGTATCCGTAGTCTTCAGGGCCATCCATTTCTTTATTTGTTTCTGTTCGGTGGGTTGGCCGCTCGTCGAGGCTCCGTTTTTAACCATGTCTATCCTCTTCAAATGGCACATCAATTCGCTTCTTTCTCTGCTATCGATGCAGGGCACTGCTTTCTGTAGATTTGGATGGAATGTTCTAACATCTCATACAAGAGAAGCTTCATGAGCTGCTGATATCTTTTTAGTTGCATCATCGCCGGTTTGGAGATGGGAAGTGTGAGATAGATACTTTGTGAGGGTCTTATGACCGGAGATTTATGCGTAGTGACCGGTAACTGCTTCATTTGCTAGACATGATGGCACCACGTTGCGCTCACTATCGTTTCTATTTTACTTATTTTATTTTTCGTTGGTATTTTCCAAAGACACCGTTCAAAATTTCATTTCCAGATCAAGAAGATTTTAGTAAATATAAACGGATAAACAAAAGTCAAGGATCAAAATACAATTCAGAAGCAAAGATGACGCCAAATCATTTGTATGTTTTTATGAGATGTTGCGCAATTTCGATATTTTCGAGCTGATTTTCTACAATTCCAATCTAAAAGACGACAGCTGCCAAGTATCAGTGGGAGACGATTATGATGATGATGATGATGATGAAAATAGTTTTCCATTTCTGGAATATAAAGCTTAATCACCATGATAAAAAATCACCATTGTTCAGCAATGAAAAAAATAAAAAGTCTGCAAAAACGTTAAAGAAAAATGATCACAGCGTCAATTTGATGATCGAAATCAATTAAGCACTACAGAGGCTATTTGGTATCAAGAAAATGGCTTGAGAAGATCACCTGCACAACGTAAAGTCAGTTTCAAAATGCAGATTAATTTGAAACGAAAATCGGCAGCTAAAAATGGACAAAAGTGAAATCAATTCTGTAAAGTCGAAATAATGCTGTCAATTTTACTTATTTGCTTGATTTGATCAATATATACATTATAGATGCTGGAACATCATAAACAGTTGTAAGAAAAAATCATGACCAAAGAAAGAATCGTTCTCATCAAGAATGTCATTCTAGTGATGCAAAATTTGGAAAAGTTTTCTTTCAAATTTACAATAATTTTAAAATAATGATTACGCGAATAATTCTTTTTAAACATCCATCCATAATCATAATTATTTTTATTGCACATGCGTGTGTGTGAAATTCTTCTATGTATATTTGCATGCATGTATTAATGTATGTTGAGTTTATTAAATTCTACTTGTGAATATATTTTTTATTTTAATAAAAATACTTTGTTGATGGAAAAACAAATGAAAATACATTTACATTGAACATTAAAATACTTTGCAAATCAAACATTAATTCTCCATGTATTTCATGACGGTTTGTTACATTTTCAATTGTTTACATTGTTTTGCATTATTTCAGTTTCCTTTCTTTTAAGCATATAAAAATAAAATCGTAATTATTAATTTCTTGTTTTCTAATTAATTTTATCTCACTTCAGCACAAATTAGGATGCATTTCTCACTGTTTGCGTAAATTTTATTTTAATTTTATCCCTTATTTCTTGTATTGAATTAAAAGTACAACAATAATAAATTTGGAATTTTAATAAATAGTAATCGATTTATTAGTAATAAAATTTAATAAATAATAAAGATCAAAAATAATTCCTGTTTACTTCGAAATGGAGATGTATTTTAAAGTACATTTTAAAATAACCTTGAACATTCAAACATTTTAAATTTAAACAATTTTAACTTTAAAAGTTTATCAAAGGAATAATTTTCAGTCCGCTACCTTTTCCATTCTGAGTTAGAGAACAGTTTCGTGAAGTGGAATACGGTAAGATGTTCTGCCTAATTTCGATAATGTATTTCCTTGATTTAGATAATTAATGCTTCATTATAAATGTTCAGTTTTTCATACGACTATTCTCTAAATGATGATCATCTTTAAAACGTATTTTATTTAAAAAATGTTCTTTTGTTTTTAGCTACACGTTTAATTTCAAGACTGAGCATGGAACGTACTGAAAATGAATGCTTACGTACAGCTATGAAGATGTTTATTGAAGCCTCCACGTTAGAATCAGCTTTGGTAGCCTATGGTCAGCTGATTAGCTTGTGTAAAGCAAATCGTTCTGACAATTACGAGTTTTACAAAAGGTAAGCTATTTGAAATTATTTTCAGGATTCAGTTTGATTTTTATTAGCATTTGCATGATCATGAAATAAATGTAAATGTAATGTTTAGCATTAGAGACAAGTTCAATTGGTGGAAAGTGAAACAACTTTGGGAAATGTTGGATAAACGATATATGAGCAGAGAATACTTAAATCAGCAAGCTGGAAAAGATTTAAGAGTAATTATAAATCAATGATATCTTTGTTTAATGCGCTAAACAATGCATTACTATTATAAAGGTGCTAGTGGTTGGTGCTGGCCCATGTGGATTGCGTTTGGCCATAGAGTGTGCATTCCTTGGCGCGAAGGTTTTTGTGCTTGAGAAGAGAGAATCATTTGTGCGTAACAATTTGTTGCATTTATGGCCATACGCCAAAGAAGATTTAAAGAACTTAGGGGCTGGAATCTTTTACCCAAAATTCAGTGTTGGCTCTACTACTCACATAAGTAATGAACAACTGATTTTTTTTGATATTGGTATTTTTGTAAACGTTAAATTGTTGTATTGTAAGGTGTTTCATCACTGCAGTTAATTTTATTAAAAGTGGCACTGCTTGTGGGCGTAGAAGTTTATGAAAATGTTGCGTTTTATAAACTCATTGAACCTAAGATGAATAGCAATGGTGAAAGTAATTCAATTTCTCATTTTTCAGTATATCCATGTGATTTTTTCTAATCTGAAAGTAATTTAGTATCTGGTTGGAAAGCAGCATTGATTCCTGAAAATCATGTTTTAGCTGATTATCAGTTCAACGTTCTCATCGATGCCAGCGGAAAGCAAAATACAGTGACAGGTGAGACGTTTATAATTACAATAATTCGCATTAAAGATTTTGCTCTCTGACTTTTAATCAAAATTAAGGCTTTTCATATAAAGAATTTCAAGGAAGATTTTCGATTGGTATAACAGCAAATTTTATTAACAATAATAATAAAATGGAAAGACTCATGAACGAATGTGTATATGATATGTCATATTTTAACGGCCTGAATTTCCTTCGAAAACTGAAAGCAAATGCAGGTATTGAGTTGGAAAACTTCACCTATCACAAGGGGGATATGCATCACTTTACAATGACAGCTAAAAAACAACATCTGCTTAACCGAGGAATTATTGTTCAAGTGAGTTGATTGCCATATCTTTTATTACAACTTTTAAATATTTCTTAAATCATACACAGAAATGATTTTTCAAAAAATATTTTGTAGAATGCTGACCAAGATCTAAAACTTTTGGACGAAAAGAATATTTGTCATGAGAAATTGTTGGCTTATGTGTTAGATGGGGTGAATTTTGCAACAAACAATTTAGCAATGAATTTAGAATTTGCTCTGAATGAAAACAATCTGCCAGATGTAACCATGTTTAGTTTTACATCTTTTTTCAAAGCTGAACATTCCTCAAGATTTGAATACAAGCAGGGTAGGCCTCTGCTATTGGCTCTCGTTGGTGACAGTTTGCAGAAAGTATTGGAAAATTTGTGCTATTTTCCTGCTCATTTAACCATTAATTTCATTCATATTTATAAATGTTTCATAATTTTACAGCCGATTTGGAACAGTGGTTCAAGCATTGGAAGAGGTTTCATGAGTGCTTTTGATGCTGCGTGGATGATTCGCAGTTTTGGCTGCGGACGGCCGATATTAGAATTGCTGGCTGAGAAAGAATGCAATTACCAGCTTTTGACTCAGGTTACACCATGCACATTGCAAGGAAATGTTACAAATTACACAATAGATCCATGCACCCGCTATTACCTGACTGATAACCTTTCACTTCCAAATCAGGTTACATTTATAGAGTGTTGATTTGATTATTTCAATTTTGTTACAGTTTGGAAATTTACAGATGCCTCCTTTACTCAGTTCAGACAGCCATGGATTCTTAATAGAAGAACAGTATTCCCTGCCATCTGTTAGCTATACTGAAGATGTAAAATTTCAGCAACTCAACGCCTTGTTTAACTGGCTACAAAACACATTTGCGTTTCATCATCGACGTCTGCATGACTTGATGTCACTGTTCAACAATGGCACTATTTTAGGCATGATCATATGTCATTACATAGGTCAAGAAGCAAAGGAAATTGTGGGCAGTACACCGTCAGAATTAAGTGCAAATTTGGAACTATGTTTTCAGGGAGTGAGATCATTGTGGGGCATCGAAGTGCCAGATGATCCAAAAGATTATGAGCAAGTATGTGAATATCTGTCCAAAATCAAACAGAAAATTGAAGAAGAAAGCTCCTCAACACCGCCAATGGTATTAACAATGGGACAAATAAAATCAGAAGAGTGGATGAAAAAAAGTGTGCATAACGGAATTCAGCCCACTGAAGTTAGCAAAAACGCATCAGTTGAAGGGCTAAAAGCGAAAGAAAAGTCTCAGCAAAAAACTGCCAATGAGAATGATGAAAGCCAAAGGTGGCGCCTAAACAGTGAGAGAACCACAGTAATAAAAGCAGACACAGCATTACGGCAGACGTTAAACAACAATCACATGAAGTGTAAGAGCACGACAAGTAGCGCAAAAAAGAAATTATACCCGGCATTTCTACAAAGAATGATCAAAGGCCTGGGATCACAGCTGCGGCAGCGTATCTGTAAACGAAAGTCTGTGAAGAACATCAATGAGGTGAACATTTATGCTAGAGATTCAACGGTTGTGAATCCACTAGCACAGCACGGTTTGCAGACAAACGATGACAAATTCCAGTCAGTTGATTCAGACAGTGGAGAAATATACCGCACAGTAAGCAAAGACCACAGTAACATCGGAACCACTGCGAAAGAAACACACGGCGTCATTGATAAGAATGGTGATAAAGTTGAGGGAGATAAGGAAAGTGAGAAACAAACGAAGCCAGCATTGCTTCAGGGGAGCGAAAATAGCCAAACATCTCCTACTGTGATTGAACGCCGGGTGATAAAGTCATTAGACCCTGCATTGCTGCAAAAAATGAACAATCTGTTGGGGCCGCAATTCAGGCAGCACGTCAATCAACAGAAGTCTGTAGAGAACATCAAAAAAATGAACATTCTGGCTGAAGATTCAACGGTAGAGCATCCACAAGCTCAGCAAGCTATGCAGCTGAACAATGACCAATTTCAATCAACTGACTCTTTCAGTAGACACAAATGCAAGATTATAAGTACAGATTGCAGTAGTATGGGAGCCACTGCAAAAGAAACATCCAACGACTATAATGAAAATGTAGATAGAGTTGATGGAAACCAAAAATGTGAAGACAAAATGGAGTCTGAATTGCTTGAGATTGCAGACAATAATCAAACACCTCCTATTGTGATTGAACGCCGGGTGATAAAGTCATTAGACCCTGCATTGCTGCAAAAAATGAACAATCTGTTGGGGCCGCAATTCAGGCAGCACGTCAATCAACAGAAGTCTGTAGAGAACATCAAAAAAATGAACATTCTGGCTGAAGATTCAACGGTAGAGCATCCACAAGCTCAGCAAGCTATGCAGCTGAACAATGACCAATTTCAATCAACTGACTCTTTCAGTAGACACAAATGCAAGATTATAAGTACAGATTGCAGTAGTATGGGAGCCACTGCAAAAGAAACATCCGACGAAAATAATGAAAATGGCGATAGAGTGGATAAAGACCGAGAATGTAAAGACAAAATGGAGTCTGAATTACTTCAGATTGCAGACAATAATCAAACACCAATTGTGATTGAACGCCGGGTGATAAAGTCATTAGACCCTGCATTGCTGCAAAAAATGAATAATCTGTTGGGGCCGCAATTCAGGCAGCACGTCAATCAACAGAAGTCTGTAGAGAACATCAAAAAAATGAACTTTCTGGCTGAAGATTCAACGGTAGAGCATCCACAAACCCAGCAAGCTATGCAGCTGAACAATGATCAATTTCAATCAACTGACTCTTTCAGTAGACACAAATGCAAGATTATAAGTACAGATTGCAGTAGTATGGGAGCCACTGCAAAAGAAACATCCGACGAAAATAATGAAAATGGCGATAGAGTGGATAAAGACCGAGAATGTAAAGACAAAATGGAGTCTGAATTACTTCAGATTGCAGACAATAATCAAACACCTCCTATTGTGATTGAACGCCGGGTGATAAAGTCATTAGACCCTGCATTGCTGCAAAAAATGAACAATCTGTTGGGGCCGCAATTCAGGCAGAACGTCAATCAACAGAAATCTGTAGAGAACATCAAAAAAATGGACTTTCTGGCTGAAGATTCAACGGTAGAGCATCCACAAACTCAGCAAGCTATGCAGCTGAACAATGATCAATTTCAATCAACTGACTCTTTCAGTAGACACAAATGCAAGATTATAAGTACAGATTGCAGTAGTATGGGAGCCACTGCAAAAGAAACATCTGACGAAAATAATGAAAATGGCGATATAGTGGATAAAGACCGTGAATGTGAAGACAAAATGGAGTCTGAATTGCTTGAGATTGCAGACAATAATCAAACACCTCCTATTGTGATTGAACGCCGGGTGATAAAGTCATTAGACCCTGCATTGCTGCAAAAAATGAACAATCTGTTGGGGCCGCAATTCAGGCAGCACGTTAATCAACAGAAGTCTGTAAAAAATATCAAGGATGTGAACATTTATGCTGGACACCTAAGGGTTATGAATTCGCCAAATGAGCATGATTTTCAGCCAAGAAATGGCCAGTTTCAATCAATTGATTCTTGCAGTGAACAGATATACATCATTAAAGGTATAGATTACAGCAACAGGGAAGCCACTGTAAAGGAAATAACCAACGTCAATAAAGAAAATGCTAATAGAGTTCACATATACAATGAAAGTGAGAAAAAGATGAATCCAGCATTGCTTCAGGTTGTCGAAAATGGTCAAACAATTCCTATTGTGATTGAACGCCGGTTGAGAAGGACATTCGACCCTGCATTGCTGCAAAGAATGAATAATCAGCTGAAGCCGCAGTTACGGCAACACGTCACTCAGCAGAGGTCTGTGAAGAACATCCTAAGAATGGAAACTGCTTCTACGAATTCAGCAACTGTGAATCCACAAACTGAGAATGCTTTGCAGGCACGCAATGCTCAACTTCAATCAACTGATTCAGGCAGTGAACAGATATGTAGGATTATCAGTACAGATTGCAGTAGCACGGGAGCCTCTGTTAAAGAAATATCCAACGACATAATTGAAAATGGAGATAGAGTTGATAGAGGCAAGAAAAGTGAAGAAAAAACTGAGCCTAAATTGATTCACATTGTCGACAATAATCAAACACTTCCTATGGTACTTGAACGCCAGGAGAGAAAGCCATCAGATCCTGCGTTGTTGCAAGGAATGAGCAATCTGCTCGGGCCGCAGTTGCAGCAGCCCGTCACTCAACGGAATTCTATGCAGAACATCAAGGATATGAAAACTATTGCTGTGGATTCAGCAGTTGTGAATTCACTGACTCAGCATGATTTGCAGTTAAACAATGATCAGTTTCAATTCTTTGACTCTTGCAGTGGAAAGTTAGACAACGACATTAATGCAGCTGTTAACGTCATGGCAGTGTCTATTGCAGAAATGATTAATGATGATGGTGGGGATAGCAGAAGTACTTAAAGGGAAGTACTACATTATATAAATATTACTGTCAAATAATTAACATTTTATAATTATGTTATAGTTGCTTTTTAACACTAGTTTATTTAAATTATTAATTTTATTTTGTCTGTTTTGCACTCATTTTCGATATTTCTTTTCTGATGCAGTATTTAAAACTTCTGCGTTAAACTGATGCTCAATATTTGTGCTTTACTGGGAAAATTATTTTTTAATATTTTATTTTAAAAAATTGCTTCAATCTGTTTCCTCTTTTCTAATTTAGAAATGTGTAATAATAATTTGTAATAATAACGATAATAAATAAATTTTTTTATTTTTTGAACCATCAATTAATTGAATGGTAGAGAATCCACTGTTTGAACTGTGGTATATCAATAATGAATAAAAAGATTTTAGCAATAGTGCCCAGATGCCTAAAAAGCAATTCTCTGAAAAGAGTTTATCAATGGCTCATTATGTATTTCTGATATTCAAAAATCAATAGTAAAATGTTCTTCGTTTTGTATCAGTTAATATTTTCTACTTTTATGATTATGCATTTCGTAATTATAATGATTACTAACTGTTATTATATTACAACTGCAAATGAAAAATTGATATATGGAAAATGTACTTATTTTTTTCAAAACTTATAGCAATTTCTTCTTATTTATTATTTTAAGATGCTATAAGAAAATGTAAGAAAACTCACTTTAAAGTTTTAAGCTTGTCTGAAATGTTATTTTATAATTTGGGCTTTTATGTTGCACTCACCGTTCTGTTATGACTTTTTCACGAGCATTATCAGCATTATTCTTTCAAAAATGTTTAAGGTGAAAACAAATTCAGTAAAAATAAAAAGATATGAGATACGTAAATTAAATATGCATAGTTTAAAGATTTTCAACATATGGTTTCTGTTGTGTTAAAGTGTACAACACAAACAATAATAAGGCAGCAACACTGCATACACGGGTTATAAAAAATTAGAAAAATTAAGCAAGTTAAAATGCTGAATTTACTTTTTAGTAATTGATAAAATTATGTTTGAATAAAACAAAGCTTCAAGATGACGATAAATCATTTATCTCTTTGTAAGTTTATAGTAAACTAAACTGTACCTACATTTCAGTAAAGGTACTGTAATTTGTGTAATTTGTGGCCGTGAAATAAACGAATTAAGATAATTATTTGCGTTGGTTAATTGTGATGCATATTTTATATAATAATGATAATTCAGTGGAGATAGCACAATTTTGTTTATTTTTAAAGTTAAACACAGCTGACTTTGGTGCTTGTTTTAAGTCAAATATGCAAGAAGCATTTTCAAAATATAGAAGTGAAAAATATGTTAATCTGGAAGCATTTATGTGCCTAAAAGTATATTTATTGCTTGACCATAAATTATATTAATATATTTAAAATAAGTTTTACAAATTGGAAGCATTTTTTGTACAACAAATGAACATGTTCTTAAAGATAAATGTACTGTCGAATTGGTTAAGTGCGCATTTCCTTTCAGTGCACCAGATTTTGGCCTAACAGAATTTCCTGTAGTTAATTGTGCGGTAAAATAAAGGATAAGTGCATCACTTGGTTTAATTGCATCATTTTGGCAATGTCCACGGAATTCACTGTTCGCAATATATAGCGCTTAAGTTCACAATAGACCCGTTCCCGGCCACTTTACGTTCATCACCAGCCATAACAACTATTAATACTCGACAGAGTTCATTGTTCGCTGTATCAGAATAAGCACCTGTATAACGCTACGTGAGTTAGCCCAAGTCAAAACAACTACTGCTTTCCCAGGAAGTAACTCACAAGGGAGTTGTCGCAGCTCTGATTACAATTCAGTCATATTTTTATGATAACAACATAAATCAGACAAACATAGATTGAAGTGAAGAGCAGCTAGTAAGCAGACTAAGACTGGTGTCACAAAATATAATTCAAAGCTATCTTTCTGACTATTTCACTTCAAATAAATGCACATTTTTTGCATTAAATCTACCTGTACATGTGAAGTTGTTGCTCCTTTCAATTATTTTGCCTAATTCCCAACTTTGTATAAGTGCGTGGAAATTCTTTGCAAAAAATTCCATGTGCACTTAACCAAGGTCAACTATATTTTCATACATTAATTAAAGTAAAAATTGCAGTTCAGAAAAAAGTGAAGGCAGTTTCATTTTAAAATTATTTTTGCAAAAATTGAAATGTTTTAAAAGCAGGACAATATGTGTTAGTTTTTTGCAGGACAAGTCTGCTTAAAGATAATAATATTCCTTGAACTTGATTTTCAAATTCTGTACTTTGCATGTGTAATCTGTCAAGAAACTTGACGTTGACTTCAATTTTGAAGTATATTCTTTCTTTTATTGTACTTACATTACATCAGAGAAATGTAAATAATTATCATTTTGTAAGTTATATGTGTTGTAGAATTTCGCATTTAAGGCGTAAAGTACTAAAGCATGCATTTTATGTATATCCAGAATCTTAATATATTGAATAGTATGAAATTTTTTAATGTCATTTTTCGTAAAAGTTTAGTTAACAAGTTCACTCAATGATTATTTAATATAGTTTTAGGCCTCTAATTTTTAAGAAGGTAAACCCAAATTTTTAAAGCACATTCAGTTTTTATTGTAATTGACCAAATATTAAATACATATTTCTGTATTTTTAAATGTTTTATTGAATGTAATGATAATTAAAAATACTGTAATGAAATTCTGTGCTGACTTTTCATAGAAGATGAAACTTCTAGAGTAACTGTATGAATGTTTGTTTGCAAAGCTTATCTATAAAGTTTGCCAGCTTTATCAGCTTTGACATACATTTGTATCTGTTCTTTTTCAAGTAAATTTTAATCATTGGTTGCTAAAGTACATTGACTTTGTTATTCACTTGATTGCCGTTTGGACATTTTTGTCAATGTTAAAATTTTGCAGCATCAACGCCATCTTATGCTATTTTGAAGTGCTAATTTGAAAGACGTTTGTTCGGCAAGAATGGTTTCGTTTTCAATAGAAGAGTTTTGTAATGGCACATTTTGGGTAATTTTTTTCTTATATTTGAAATGGTTATTATTTATTATTGTTTCAACTTTATGTAATTTTATTTTTCGTGCTTCTGCAATAGTAACGTTATTTTATTCATGAAGAAAACAATTTTATGAAATGCATAATTTATATGCAAAGTCATTAGCAATGCATTTTGTCATTAGCAGTAAATGTTGCAGAGGAAACTTTGTGACTTAATGCTTTTTTATAAGTATTTTTTAAAGTGCATACTTTTTTGCTTATTTGGAGTGGTTTCGATTGTGCTTTCTTGTATTTCAAGTTCATAATCATCATTTTGAAGTTCTGTAATCAATAATTACTTATTCGGCAGTTATCAAAGCAAGAATATGTCTGTAAAAAGTCTTTTAAAATCTCATTCTATTAGCATTTGAACATTTGCAATAATATTGTTTAAGAATTGTTGATAAGTTGCTTGTTATTGCCTTTTTTGTAACAGTGATAAAATCATTGTCAACATAGTAATTATTATGAGTGACAGAAAGCGGCTGTTATTAAACATTTTTGTTACATTTGTTAGTGATACAGTAGACAGTATTGTATATTGTTACACTTGTTCACATTTTTGTATAAATTATTTTAAGGATTAAGCGATTTAAAATTTTTAACATTTTCTCTTCAATAAGTTTCAGTATTTTTTTTGCAACACATGCTAATTTATGTAATTTGACATTATTTATTATTCATGTTAACAAGAGGTTATTGCTTGTTTAGTGTTTCAAAACAAATACAGTATAATTAGAATATTCAAGAACAGTTTGTAATTGTTCTTGAATGTAATGTGAAAAGTTTGATTTATCAATTCAGAATATTTTTCCAATTATTGTTTATCAGTGATGATTTTATTATTCGATTGTTTATCTAATTGAACTTTGATATTAGTAGCATCCGATTGTGTATGTGTGTGTTTTTTTTTAATTTTGTCTTTTAAAATATTAATAATTAATGCATATGCAGATGAAAAAAAGGTTTAAATGCGTATATAATTTTATTTTAGGATGCATCTTTTCTGAATTCATCATTTCCACATTTATCTGTTTGTTTTCAACATACAGTGCTGGTTTGGATACCATTTTTAATTTTAATGCTCTGCAGTCCCGTGCTTTTGTATCAGATGAAATATAATCGTCAACCAGCTTTGCCTAAAACATTTCTGCTTTGGCTACGATTGGTTTGTTTGATTTTCTCTGGTCATTCAGTTGACTTAATTTTGCTTTTAGGGTATATTCTTTTTATTGGCCTTGAGCACGTTTCTGGTTGCCTGTACAGTACATCTTTTGAAAGTGCCTGCAACAGCAGAATTTAGCGCGGCAGATATCACGGCATATTTTCTTCGATGCGTAGCAACGGTAATTATTGTTATTCGACAGTTTTTGAGCATATAATTTCGCAGTTTTTCATCTTTAGATTTATCTTTTTGTTTTAACTGTTTTCTGTGCTCTGCGAGGAATAATCACATCTGGAGTGATGTTTTTTGCATTGTTGACCCATGTTGTGTGTGGATTAGAAGAATTTTTAGAATGTATACTTTACTTAGTAAGTTGGGAGAAATTTATTTTGAAAGTTTTTTTTTGCATTGCTGCCGATGTGATATTTTATAATTCATTAAGATGAAGTTCAAGCACAGTCTTGTTCTATATGAATTTTTAAATTAAATATCAAAATTGTACAATTTCAACAATTGTCACATTTCAGTCAGGCTATCCTGTGGAAACTGCAGATATGGGGTATATAGTTTATTACGTGATGTTGTTGATGTGCTTCATTTTGACGTCGTTTGCGGACAAACCTGCCAAAGGGTTGCAGTCGGCGAAAGCAGCACCGGGGAAAAAGCCGAAACGAGTTAGTGATCAGTAGTGTGATTTTGGTTTAATCATTGTAAATTTGAAATTGTTCATTCAGCCCGTTTGTCCAGAAAGCACAGCTTCATTTTTAAGCAGATGCACGTTCTCTTATTTTGACAAGTAGGTTCTTCTATTGTACTGTATTGTATTTGTTTTGTTTTTGTTCTTATCTTGTAGAATTGCTTGGCGTGGATGGCGTTACGGCTTGCAGGAGAACGACCTGTGGTCGCTTGACGAACAGAATCGAGTGTCGTGTTTGAAAAAAAAGTGGGAAAAGCATTGGAAATTGAAAGCCGACCGATGCATACTGCGGCGTCGTGAACAGCTGAAGCGCGTCCAGACGACGCTCGAAGAAGTTGCTTTTCTCGGCAAATCGGAATCGACCTCGCGAAATGTGCCTTCCATATTTTGGTCGTTGATTGCTTGCTTCAAATGGAAACTGTTGTTTTGCTTGTTTGCTAAAACTGTTGCCGATATCTTGGAATTTATCAAACCTCAAATACTGAAGTGAGAATAATAATGATAATTTCAAATATTGTTGAATATGAATATGAATATGTAAATTTAAAAGAAAAATGTAGGGCAGACGTTTCTGCTGTTCAATGTTGAACAATTTGCACGCGTTAAGAATATATACATGTGAATTGCTTTGATTTAGATTTCTCATTGCTTTTATGGAAACGCCAACGAGTCCGTTGTGGTTTGGATACTTCTACGCTGTGCTTTTATTCAGCATCAGTGTGGTGTATTCGATTTTGTTGCATCAGTATTTTCACATAATGTTTTGCATTGGAATGAAGATCAAATCAATGCTGTTGTCGGCGATTTTTGAAAAGGTGATGATTATTGATATCTGTTCAATATTACGTTGATTTAATTTAAAAAAGAAAAATTCTTTTTTATTGCAGTCATTGCGTTTGTCGTACGAAGCGAGGAAAGATACTACAACTGGCGAAATTGTGAACCTGATGTCGGTGGATGTGCAAAAATTGGTCGACGTTTTCCCATATATAATTTTGTTCTGGTCGGCACCGATGCAAATTTGCATCGCAATTGGCTCCCTCTGGCAACTGCTTGGACCGTCTGTCATGGCTGGGGTGTTTGTTCTGTTGCTGACTTTTCCGATCAATTTTGTTCTGTCCAGCTTACAACGCAAGTGTCAAGTCGGTTTTCAAACAGCGAGCACTTCATTTTTTGTTTTGCAAATTTCACTTTATTTTTTTTTTGCAATTTCTAGGCGAATCAGATGAAATTCAAAGACACTCGAATCAAAATGATGAATGAAATTTTGAACGGTATCAGGGTATGTTTGTTTGTGTTTTTTTATATTTTAAAATTTCCATCGAAACTAACAACTGTATTATTATTATTATTGTTCATTCAGATGCTGAAATTTCACGCTTGGGAATTGGCTTTCAGAGATCGAATATCGAAAATTCGCCAACAAGAATTGAACGTGCTGAGAAAAGGGGCAATCTATGGTGCTTTGACAACATTCACCTGGACAGTATCTCCACTTTTGGTCAGTAATTATGATCATGATTTTTGAAAAAAATGTTTTCCAATCTACCTAAGATCGTTCTTATTTTTTTTCACAGGTCGCAGTCGCCTCTTTTGCCACGTATTTGTTGTCCGACTCGTCCCATGAATTGACTCCACAATTGACTTTCGTCTCGTTGTCGTTGTTCAATTTGTTGCGTTTTCCCGTCAGCATGCTGCCAATGTTGATATCGTTAGTTATTCAGGTTGAAATTTTTGCTCATGTTGCTATTATTCGCCGCTTGCCTGGAAACGTTATTCAATTGAGCTGCTGGGATTTTAGGCTGCAGTTTCGAAGAAGAGGTTGGAAAAATTTCTAACCGGAGCCGAAATCGACGAAACCATGGTTCAGCGTGACGATGATCCAAGTATACGGTTTTGTGTGCTCTGCTGTTGAATTGATTGATTTTTTTTTCTTGGTGAAAATTTTGCAAAAAAATTTCAGCTTATGCGGTACGTATCGAAGATGGTTCTTTTGTGTGGGATCAGCAGGAGAAATTGATGCCCAATTTGGTCGCAATCAATTTGACCGTAGCACGCGGTCAGTGTGTGGCAATTATTGGTCAGGTTGGTTCTGGCAAATCTTCGCTGTGTTCGGCGATTCTTGGAGAAATGGAAAAAGTTTCAGGCATTTTGGCAGTAAATGTAAGCTTGTTTTGATATGCAAGAGAATAAGAAGAAGCTGACCAATTTCTGTTTGCAGGGAAGCATATCCTACGTTCCTCAACAAGCTTGGATACTGAATGGAACTGTTCGCAGTAACATATTGTTCACAAAGTCGATGAAATCCCATATGTACAAGAATGTCATCGAAGCTTGCGCTCTTGGTGACGAAATAAACAACATGATTGAAAAAGACGAGACAGAGATTGGTGAAAAGGTATTTAAAGGAAGAAAAAAGAATTTATTTATTTATTTATTTATTTATTTATGTATATGCAGCTTTTTTGTCGTTTGTCGATTGAGCTTCTGTTGGAGCTTTCACGGATGCGTTGCATTTTCTAGGGAATCAACCTGAGCGGTGGTCAGAAGCAGCGGCTCAGCTTGGCTCGAGCAATTTACCAAGATACGGACATGTACATACTGGACGATCCATTGTCGGCTGTGGACAGTCGCGTTGGTCGACATATTTTTGACAACGTCATCGGCAAGCGTGGTCTTCTCAGGAACAAGGTGGAAAAGAAGCGAAAATAAGGAGAATAGAGAATGACGCCTTTTTCTTTTATGGTTTCAGACTCGAATTTTGGTCACCAATGCGTTGGTCTATTTGAACGAGGTGGATTTGATCGTCATTATGGAAAGTGGAACTATCAAGAAAATTGGCACGCCAGCTGAACTGCTTCAACGTGGACAAGATGTTGAGCAGCTTTTGGAAATTTTCGCCTCGCAGAAAACTGCCGACAAGAACAATTCGCAAACTGTTGCCGATGGTAATTTTTTCCCCTTTGTAATCAAATTAGCATTAATGAAATTAATATTGTAGAATCTAGCAGCGAACATGGGAAAACAGCCAATAATTTCGACAACGTGAAGTTGGTTATTTTTTTATTTTTTGCATATTGTGTGTGTATAAGTTAATTTTGATTTTCTCCTTACCCCTTCCGAACGATTGCAGATTGTGCCCGTTTAGCAGAAGTTCGTTAGCAGATGACGTTGTCGATGGTCAAGCTGAAGATGATTCGGCCGACGATTTGTCCAAGTTGAAAGACGACAGCAGAACCGGCAATCGGCTTATTTCGACCGAAGTTGCCGAAACGGGCAGTGTAAATTGGCGCGTATATTTGTTGTACTTGCGGTCGATTGGGATCGTCTACGCCATGTTCATCGTGTGCATCTACGCGGTCAGTTGCATGTTTTCGGTATTTTACAACATCTGGCTGGCCCAATGGTCCGAGGATATTTACGTGAACAGATCCGACCCGAACTACGTGTCGGCGAACACTCGAATCGGGGTCTACGCCGCCTTGGGTGCAGGCCAAGGGTTCAGCGTCTTCATTGCCGCCGTCGTCATGCTCCTCTGCATGGTGTCGTCGAGCGCCCGTCTGCACGACTCGCTGGTGTCGAGCTTGTTGCGTTCTCCAATCAGCTTCTACGAGCGCACCCCGATTGGTCGCATATTGAACCGCATCAGCAAAGATATCGACGCTCTCGACAACACCCTGCCGGCCACTATGCGCTCTTGGGTGAGCTGCGTGATGTTGGTCTTGTCGACGTTGATCATCATCACGATCAACATGCGCGCGTTCGGCTTCATCATCATCCCGCTCGGCTTGTTGTACTTTGTGGTGCAAAAATTCTACGTCAGCACGTCCCGCCAACTGAAACGTATCGAATCGGTCAGTCGTTCACCAGTCTACAGTCTTTTCCAGCAAATTTTGCAAGGTATCACGTCGATCCGCGCCTACAAGGCGCAGGATCATTTTCGTCTGGTTTTGCAACGATCCGTCGACTGGAACCAAGCGACCAATTATCCCCTGCTGGTATCGAACAGGTAAGTGATCGCCTGGAGGTGCAATTAATTTCTCTTTTCTTTTCTGTCACTTGGTCATTTTATTTATACATTTCTCTCCTAGATGGTTGGCAACTAGGTTGGAATTGATCGGCAATTTGTTGGTCTTTTTTACCGCTTCGTATGCAGTTTACAGTCGTGATTCCCATTCTTCATCCGTCGGCATGGTCGGACTGGCGGTAACGTATGCGCTTTTGGTGAGTGAAGATTTGTTGTTATATGATTATCGGTAATAAATATCATTATCTTCAGATAACGCAAACGTTGAATTGGGTTGTTCGAATGAACAGCGATTTGGAAACGAACATTGTCTCAGTGGAAAGAATCAAAGAATACATTGAACTGCCTTCCGAGGTACACTGCCGCGTTTTTTCTTCTTCCCATTACCATTTTTGGATGAAAGAAATTGTCGCCGGTTTGTTTGTTGCAGGCTAGTCTGGTGTCGGCATGCCGACCACCGCCCGATTGGCCGAATGCGGGTATGGTCGAGTTCAAGAATTACAGTATGCGCTACCGGGCCGAGCTTGAGCCGGCATTGAAGAACATCTCCTTCGTCGCCCAACCCAGGGAGAAGGTCGGCATTGTCGGCCGCACCGGCGCCGGCAAAAGTTCCATCACGTTGGCATTGTTCCGCATCGTCGAACCTGACTCTGGCCAGATTATCATCGACGGCATCGACATCTCGACCGTCGGTCTTCACGATCTGCGTTCCAGGCTGAGCATCATTCCGCAGGTTGGTGTTGGTGATTTTTTCTGGAAACATATGCTTTTGGTGTTGAAGCGAATTTTCCATACGTTCGTTTAGGAGCCTGTGTTGCTTTGCGGTTCGTTGCGCATGAATTTGGATCCAACAGAAAAGAGAACTGACGATGAATTGTGGACCGCGTTGGAACAAGTTCATCTCAAATCTTTCGTCAGTTCGTTGCCCAACAAACTCGAGCACGTGATCACCGAGGGTGGAGAAAATTTAAGGTGTGTGTGTGTGTGTGTGATTAAAAGTCGATTTGAATTTTAATCCGCTTTTTATCTCGTTCCAATTAATCTCAGAAATCTCTTGTCTCGTGTTCTTTTCTTGATTCCACTTTTTCTTCAGCGTCGGCCAGAGGCAGTTGGTCTGCTTGTCACGGGCGTTGTTGAGAAAAAGCCGCATTCTGGTGATGGACGAAGCGACGGCGGCAATCGATTCCGAAACCGACGCCCTAATCCAAAAAACTATCCGTCAATGTTTCAAAAATTGCACCGTTCTCACCATCGCCCACCGCTTGAATACGGTCATAGACAGCGATCGGTATGCAAATTTCCCTCTTTTTCTTCTTGTTGTTCCAAATTCTTCATTTCGTTCGGCTTTTCCAGCGGCAAAAATGCTAATTTATGCTTTGTTTATTTTAGCATACTGGTTTTGAGCAACGGCCAAGTAATAGAAAATGACGAGCCGTCGAAATTGATGCTCAATCCAAGCGGCGAGTTTCAATTATTGGCGAAAGAATTTCTCAACAAATGATAAGGGAAGGAAATGTAATTTTTCTTTCTAAACCTCATATCGCACACACACACACACACACACACACGAATACGGTAGATTTATTTTTCTTTCATTTATTATTATTATTATTAGTATTTATACCGTTATTTATTAATTGAATACTCGCGTATATAGTTTTTAAAATATTAGCAAACAAAGTTGCAATTAGTACTTTGAACAACAAACAATTCGTCTGCATGCAGTGAAACATCCGTGTACCAACTATATGAGCTGCTTGCTGCTGTTCTCGTATCACGATGTGATAAAGCAAACAGCTTTGTTATTTAAATCATGCCAACTTGATGAAAATACATTTTTATTCCACCTTGTTGTATTTATTTATCATCTTTCCAATTTATTATTGTTTGCTCATTATTTTACACATGTGATTTTTATATTTTGTGACATTGGCAAAATACATCCTCTTATGCCTGCCACAAATGAATTTATGATGATTCAAGATCCGCAACTTCGTTGTCGTTAGTCTTCTTCATCTTTTTCGCACCAGACTCGAAATCAGAACTCAAGTCTCCTCCTTCAATGGCAAGTCGTTTCAATTTTCTGTTTCTGCGTAAACTAAAAAATAAACGAATAATATTACACCAAATGAGAGTGTGAAATATTGCCAAATTAATTAATTTATACAGTTTGTCTCGTCGTCGTTCTGCAGCGAAGAATTTGTAATCCACAATAGCGGATTTCCTGAATAAAAAAGATGCAGTTGTGATTGAATTAATTATATGATTCGATGAACATGTTACCCATCTTCTTCTTCACATTCAGTCACAAAACCAGGACTAATGTCGACTTCTTCTGCTGCCTCAGTGGCAGTTCTTTTCAGTATTTTGTCTTCGCGTAAACTAAAAGAAAGATGAATAATAATATTATTATTACGCCAAATGATGAGAATGCCGATAAAGTACTATTCGTCTCGTAGTTCATTTCTGTAGTATCTGTAATCCATATAAAGAGATTCTCCACTGTCACTTCCCGATTCGGTCTCTTTCTCGTAAATCGAATCCCACGACCAGACCGACTCGGTACCATCCGAGTTTTCATGATCCTTGAGCAGTTCTTCCACCTGAAAACGACAAAACACAATTCAACAATATGTTCTTCATTTAGATATGTTTCAAAGGGGAATTAAATTTCCGATTAACCTTCTCCATTTTTTCAAATTCTGCCATTTCAGCAACTTTCATAGCTTCCATGTGCTGTTGTTCCAACTTTTCCAAATCGTGCAGGTAACTAGCAAAAATGAACGAATTCATCAACAGAGAAAAAAAAAGATAACATTCATTAATAAAATGTTCTTCTACTTTTGGACACAGAGGTGACGTTTGCAAGCAAAACATTCCTCAATCCATTCTGCTTTGACAATGTAACTTTGCCCTATGTAAAGTTGGATTTTAGAGAAATCCGTATCGGGATTAAATACGATATGTGTGACAAAGTCTTTCCAATTTGACTGTATTTTGGCGCCCATTTTCTTAACTTTATAACACAAATTCTCGTATGCTTTCTTCTCAAAACCGACGAATAGTATTTGAATCCCGAACAATATATCTGAACAGCGAAATTTTCGAGGGAATATTTGTATGTTCCTATCAGCTGTCCAATCGCCTCTCATCACTTCACTTTGATAACAATGTGGATGATCCCATTTGTCAGCAAGTGGCGGCGACGGCAATCGTCTTACAGAAAAGCGACTGCGAAATTCCCTGCTGTATATGCCATTCTAGATGACGAATAAAAAAACACTGAAACAAGCACATATTATTTGTGAGCATGAAAAAATACTTCGAGCAGATTGTCGTCCTCGTTGACCAAACGTTTCACGCGGATGAACGAGATGCCGTACGCTATGGACCGGAATGGCTGGTAGCAGATTATTTTTACACGATCCCAGCACTGTTCGGCCGCCGAAGGTATGAAATCCTTTTTGGTGAAAAATTTCATACGATTCTTGTGCTTGTATCTGCGCACTTTACTCTCCGCGGGTGTCATGAACTCGGTCTTTGGAAGCAGAATGCGAAAATCATCATCTGAACGAGCTACGTGAATCTCTATGAAAGCGGAATTCTGATTGCGGATATCTATTCCATCTATTCGCTCCAACTGTTTCAGCTGTATTATCGCGACGGCTTTATCTGCACCTGAAAATAACAATGATCAATTTTCATCATCAATCTCTTTTTGTTCTCTGTTCTCAACACATGCAACCTACAGTACGCCACAAGACTGAAAATCCAATACAAAGTTGATCGCAGTGGGGTTAATGATCA
Organism: Trichinella murrelli; assembly: GCA_002221485.1. NCBI lineage: Eukaryota > Metazoa > Nematoda > Enoplea > Trichinellida > Trichinellidae > Trichinella > Trichinella murrelli. The sequence continues at coordinate 13,269,947 of CM008135.1, read as the reverse complement.
ATTGAGAAAAAAAACAGTATCTCAAACTCACAAGCCGACCAACTCAACTCAACATTATTCATATTTGATTATTAGGTATTATTGCACGTGCGAAAATGAAAATTTTCAATCAAACTTGCCAACTGCAGACAACCAAGATCTGTAAGTACTGCGCAACAAATTTTCCACCGGTCCATATTTATGGTCACTTGAACAATAAATAATTTTCGAAAAACGAATCTGACACCACCTGGACATCGGTTAATATTCTTTTCTATGACTTTCCAACCACAATTTCACTTTTTCATACAGCTCGTTTGGATGAGGCAAAATTGGCACCTAAAAAATCCAAATTCATCACAAACGTGATGCAGCAGTTGAAAATTCTTTTTTCGAAAAATTACATCATAATTCTGCACAATGTAAGCGCCTGTGTAGACTCCACAGACGAACGAAAACTAAACAAAAAGTACAACTCATCGAATGTCGTTAAAAAACGACGGTCAAAAAACGATTCGCTCTTACAATATTCTTCAGTACCATAGCAGAGCAGGAAGTTACGTTTTTTTTTATTCAACGCGGAATTTGCTAAAAATTATTTTTTTACAGAAAAAAACAAATTCTTCGTTTTACAGAATTATCAAAATCGGCGGCGAGAAGAAGAATCGCAATCGATGCCAACCAAGCTTGATCAAGCTGAGTTCTACAAAGATTAACGAACAGCGATAAATGATAAAAGTCAGAATAAACACTGGGACTTAATTCGAATAAATCAAATGATAAAATTAATAATTAGAAAAGCGATTGTAAAAAGCAACAATTGTGATATCAATTAAGCAGCGAAAATTATGACAATTTTGGAAACTTGAATTGTCAAACAAACATTCGAGAATTGTACATTATATGCGCGCAACTAGGCAACAGTTTTACTTACATGTTATGCTAAAAAGACAACTTAATTACTGATAGAAATATTAAAAATAAAAAACAAAAATGGTTCTACAACAATATTGAACTACGACAGGATAAACATTGTGATGGAAACAATATACAAAAATTACATGATCTTCAAGGTTATATTACTGTATGTTGGCAAAAATTAAATTATGAAAAAGTTTATTCATTTTGAACTGTTCACGTAGTGATATTAGGGCAAAAGGGCCTATTTTTTTCTTATAACAGTGCTTAAAATAGAATTGCTTGTCTATGCTGTTGTGGTGGGGCCAACAAAGTAGCTCGCGCGTGGCCTCGAGCGAAATTAGCCTCGACCAATCTACTCGTTACAGCAATTTATGATCAACCGATAAGAAGCCGCTTGGCAAAATATTTCTTTTAAACCGGCCTGCTTATAATTTAACAACCTTCAGTAAGCTCGGCCTGCTTGAGTGCGCGTTGAACTAACGCTATCTCGGCACTGTTGGCCGCAATCAGCCACTGTTGACCTTGCAACAGCTATTCATTATCAGCCTTGGCTGATGTCGAACAGATTTTAGAAATGATGTTTATCCGTCCATCTACATAAATTTCTTTTAAAAATGTTTCTATTTGATATCGCATGTTATCATATTTAAAAATAATGAAGTAAGTGTAATTTTAACTTACCACCACTGTACGTACGTTAAGCTAGCTTTTAATTGTACTTATTCATTATACATTATATATATATATATATATATATATATATATATATATAACAGGCATCGTTTTATTTTTATCTTGAATAATTTCATCATCATTTTTGTGCAGATATATTATGAATGATTTTTAATGAATTTTTTGTAAATTTCCAATGCTGACAATTTGCATTCATTATAGAAAGTATTCACATATTATGGAAGATCGTTAATAATAAATATATCAAGAAAGAATTTTATTAAAAAATTTTCATAATTTAAATTTATTAAAAATTTTTTTATTATATCTGTTCAAAAAAGGTATTTTTTTAAACGTTTTCAACAACAAAAAATTGATCTTCATTCTCAATGTATTCATACCGTAATCGTTTCTTTGCTTTCAATGGATTGTCACTTCTCATGCGTAACGCATTTTTTTTAAGCAATTGTGAGATTGAATTTTGCTCATTTACAATTTGTCTCATGTTATGCTCACATATTTAGATGCAAGATTCTGCTGTGATGAAGGAGATATGGGAAGGACGTGTTCCCGTAAGTTTTTCTGTGAATCCTAGAGAAATAGCGTGCATCGAATTGCCGAAAAGATTTTTTGTAATTTTTGCTTTTTCCTTTAATGATTTATGTATTTCAATTAATCTTTTATCAGCTATTTGCTCCTCGCGTATCATATTTTCCACTGGCTGCTGAAAAGATTTACAAACATTTTGCTTCCTATGTCGACGATGACCGTTTCAATGAAATATGGCTTGAATATAATGGCATACCTCTACCATGGCAATTCTAAATGATGAAACATTGTGATATTTTCATGTAAACTTGAATTCTTTTAGGCAATATCCAATTGGATTGTTGCACGATATATACGCAGACGATGCGGTACATCCGTGGAATATCACTGTTCGAGTGAAGGTGAGTAATTTTTTTTCTTCAGTTGTGTCATTTTGATGACTATAGCATCTTTTAGGATTTTCCTCAAGAAGAATTGTTAAGTTGCAAATCTCTGAATATTGTTGAAGCTCATTTTAATCATATGCTTAAACAAGCAGGCGTGGTAAAGCACCAGGGTCATATAATTGAAAAGATGCAAAAGCACGAAATTAAGCAGCTCTGGAATTCTTTTGTTAACTGTGAGAACTTTTTGTTATTATTTCAGTTTCATTACATTCATATTTTTTTCTGAAAATGATAATTACTTTTTAAAACTCATCTACATTATTTTATTTAGTAAATGTTTAAAAACCTTTTCCATATAATAGTAAAAATTTAAATAAGTAAGTTATCCACTTTTGTTAGCATTGTTTTTGAAATATTTAGAGTGCCGTTGTAATTTTGCTATTTTAATTGCAAAATTGTCTTGTCAATATTTTATTAATTTTGTTCAAATGATATAAGTGATAAATTTTATAGAGTACGATAAAGTAAATGTGTTTTGTCACTTATTAACTGTTGCATTGTTTATCACGCAGCTCGATTCGATCAGTTTTGGGCAGTGAATTTGAAATTAATGGAAAATTCCCAATTGCACCCTATCAAAGCGCTGCCTGTTCGCTTATACAAGGTATGTGTATTGTTGTTCGTGTTATCAGCGGTTATCAGTTTGTTTGCTTTTGCTTTTTAAGAATGATCATAAATTTGTTCAGCGTCTTTGCCCTGTTACAGTTTCCACCGAACCAGTAAGACCGTCTACAGTTTTAGATTTAATTCATATAACTAATTTTGTTCCGGAAAATGAAATTGAAAAGACGAAATTTATTTGTCATGGGGTGGTGGTGCCTCACGACACGCAACTTATTTGGCTTTACATTAATTTGAGCTATCCGGATAATTTTCTTCACATTGTCGTAAGAAGTAAATAATACGGCATGGGAAGAGAACATTTTAACTTCATCTGTATAAAATTATTAGAACAGTTGAGATTTTTTTAATTTTAAAAAAATTCACATGAAAATTGTCAACCGTTCTAGGTATTCAAATGTGAATGTTATGAATTTTAGTGGAATTCGATTATAATTTGATAAATGTTATTTTATATATTAAAATGTTGATGATGATTATTGAAATTGTGATCACGTACTTTTCTGGTAGCAAGCTTTATTTTCAAATAATGAAGTTATTTCGTTTACAGTTTTAAGTTCACTTTGTGGGTTACGCGATCTCGTTTGCCAAATGTGAATTAATTGATCAATATTGTAGCGTGACCGCGAGGTATAAGTGTATTTAAATTTATTATAATTTATTCTCTATTTTATTCGAAAATAGTTTTGAAATTAATTTAATTTTTGTCTACAGAAAAGTTGTATGCAATAATGATTTAAATTTGGTTTTTTCTTATGAAGAATATTCAGAAGTGAAAAAGGTTATGAAATTTTTAAAATTTATGTCACTGGGTGAGAATTAGTCACGTCTGTCGTTGACATTGAAGTGGTTAGCAGTGTTGAGCAATACGTTTGTTATTTCTTGAAGAATTTCTTGAAAGTGAATTGGCACGTGAATATTCACGTTCAGATGTTCATCAGTGGTGCAGTTACGTTTTGCATTTTATTTTTTCAAACGTATGCTGCATTAGAAGAGCATGCTTTGATCAAACAAGGTAATGGTTTTTTAAATTTTTCTTAATTATCAACAAATTGTTTTTCTTTTGATTAATAGATGTGAAGAAAGATGATTTTTATAACAGTAGAAGAAAAAGAAGAAATGCAGGATTCGTACCTGAAAGTGGTAATGCAAAATATCCCCATTTCTGGTTACCAGCGTCGAATGATGATGGTGATGCACAATCGTTGACAAACATAATGAAGCATGGCAGTGGAAATACGGAATTAATGGAAGGCGAGTTCAGCGTTTCAGGTCCAAAATCAGATTTCGCTTTCGATGCTAAAGCGGATTTTTTTCGCAGTCCTTTTTGGTACAAGTACAATCACAATATTTTGAATTCTGACGGCTTTATTGGTTCTAAACTGAGAAAATCCAACTCTGGCAGTTCAGATTTCACAGCACCATTTTTGGAAGGTAAGAAAAAATGTTTTTCTTCATTTATAACGGTATTAATAATAATAATAATAATAATAATAATAATAATCGCAATCAATATTTTTCCATTGCTATTAATAGAATTTTGATATAAATGAGCCAGATTCTATTTGTATTGTTGAAATTGCACTGTTGTAATTGCTCTTTTGTTGTGAGATTTTAATTCAGAAAAGTTTTGCAATAGATTTTGAAACAAGGTGCAGTAGTTCCAATTTTAGATTATAATGAATTTCTATAAAATGAATTTCAATGCAATTTCTTGAGGAAGCGTGATTGATATTATTGTTCAATTTTTCAATACTGAAAATCAAACTTAATTGCAAGGTTTCAACTGTTACGTGTAACATTGTCAGCTTGAATCGATCGAAAGATACTTTATGAAATGCAGGGGAAATTTTTCCATTTTATCCCACGACTGTTCGAAATACTTGAATATAACAAGAAATGGATGTTTTTTTTTTGGAATATTATTATTTCAGCGTTGAAATTGTCGCTTAATCCAGCAGCGATGCAAAATCATCATAAAGTTCCAAAAAATACGGGCCAGAGAACAGCAACTTCGTTTCCATCTGTTGGGACGAATTTTCAATTCGAGCCTGGCAACGATTACAGTATTTCATCAGAAATCAACGTCAAATACAATTCAGATGGACATGATCCGTTTGTTTTACCCTTCAGCAGCGGTTTTCGTGTTCGCTCTGCTCCGCATATGTATTCTTATCGTCATGCTTTGCATCCAGACCACTGGTTCCAGCTGGGTCCACAGAAACCTCTGTCATACGGGGACTTGTATGGTTTAAATAAATAGTATAAATAGTGTTAATTTTTTTTATTTTTTAATTTCCAATTTTGAAAATTAAGGAGTTGTATTGATTAGAACTGTGGAAGACAGACGGAATGATTATTATTATTATTATTATTATTATTATGCTTTGAAATAAACAGTGAAAATTGTTGATGATTCGAATGGAGAGAAATAAAATTTCAGAAAAGTGCAATTTGATGGAATAAGTAAGTTTAAAATGTTCAATCAAGTATCATATGAATTGATGGATTCAATTCCTGTGTAATAATTATTATTGCAACATGCATTGTCCGGATTTTCTTTTCTGCAATTGGCAAGCGGTTGTTGTGCTTGAACTTCTTTCGGCTCTTTGGACAAAATTGGACGATGTAGTCGGCAAGGGCATCGACTGGCGCCGTTTGCGCAGCTTCTGGTATTCTTCGTGTGAGCTCAGGGCGTTTTGGAACAGAGTCTCAAATATGCGCTCCACTGAATCAAAATCCCCGGCACTGGCGTCCACGCAGCTGCAGTTGGCCTCTTTGGCGTATTGTTCCACCTCACCTCCGACCACCGCCCTTTCTGGTATTATTCCATCATGCAGAAGATCTATTTTATTGCCAACTAATATCACCGGAGCATTTTTGTGATTGATTGTGGCAATCTCTTTTCTGAAAATGAAGGAAATGCAGCCACAAACCAAATTGGGAAACAACTTCTGCTTACTCATGTTTTCAAATGCTTACTTAAGTGAAATAATTTTCCTTCATTATTAATTAAATTGTTCATTTGATTAAATTCAAGTTTTCCATAAAATGCTCATTGAAATTTAATTGATCAGTGTATTATTTGATGAAAAGAAGATAATAGATCGATTCTATTTATTATTATTAATTACGAGAAGTGCTACGTTGATTGATTTTTTGAAATTTTCTTGCATGATTGTAAGTTTTGAAAAATAATACTGAAAAACTTACACAATAAGGTAGATATGTGATCAGTTTTCTATTATCGAAAAATAAAAAAAATGAAATTCAACGCTGCAGCTCAAAATTATAATGAATTCATTTCTTAACAAGTTCAGGTGTGTTGGATATATATAAGCGATCAATTATTATATATATATACTTGATTGAAAGTCTACGAAATTTCAAAATGCTCTGCCATTTTTTTGTAAAAGCTATAATCCTTTCTTTATAATTAATTTACATTGAAAGCAGAATATGTATAAATTATTAACTAAAAAACATCTGCAAAATTTACTGTACATAAAATAGCATAGTAAATTGAATTTTCTATTGCTATTTCTTATTATAATTGCATTTTTAAATATGATGTGCATAATCTTCTATTATTATAAGAAAATGTAGTAAAAAATCAATACTTTTTCTTCAAAAAAATAATAATTAACATTTGCATTAGCAGAATAACACCTTCTCAAAAATCTATACAGAAGTGAAGCAAGCATAAATAGAAAAAAAGATTTTAAATATTTAAATTAGAAAAAATTTAATTTTTAACGTACGTGCATTGTGATGTGTTCTATTTAAAGCAGCATTTTGCAGTAGGCAATTTAGTATGCGACTAATTTTAACAGAATTCAAATTCAAGTAATGGACACGTGAAATAAAATGAAATGCGTCTGTGCGCATATAGATGATGTATATGTTCCATTGTATCATTTCAGCAATTAATTAGACAAAGCTGGTTGTATGTGTTCAATTTTAATATATCACAGACAGCACGTCTGATAAAACCGCAATGCAATATTGTTCTCTTTATGCAAACAGCAAGTCTTCCAACGAAACAAAAGGAACAACATGCATTGGATTATTTGTACATTTTCTGCTTCCCTTTTATATTATTATTATTATCATACTGAAGATTTAGAATTGAAAACTGAAGAATTCTCTGCCATTGTTTTATTATTATTCTTCTTCTTCTTTTATATTTTCAACATATCAATTTTTATATTCATTTTTAAATTATATTAAAATACTGAATAACTGTTTATATTAAATGTTTTTTTCAAAAAAAATCCTCTCATTTTTTATAAATTAACTAAAGCTTTTCTTGAAAAATATAAATTTAATTAATATTGTTATTCTTTTAAAAAATGAAAAATGCAACCAACTAACACTAAAACAAGCAAACAAATTGCTTATATCAATCGAACATATCAGCCTTTTTTTGATAGGAAACATTAATGAATGGGAGTCAAAGTGAAAAAAATACTTTCGTTGTAGTAATCCAGAAAGATTTTACACTCAGAAGTCCGGATGTAGAGAAAGTAATGGTAAAGGAGTGAGCATTGAATTTTCTTTTTTTTTTGTCAAAGATTGTTGCTGGGTCAATTGGTCATAAATATTCATTGCAAAAAGTTACATACCTAATTTGTTTGATTTCTTCAAAGGACGCTTGATTGTCGACAGAATAGACAAGGATGAAAGCGTCGCCAATGGTCATGTACAAATTTCGCATTGCTGGAAAATCTCGACAACCGGCCGTGTCAATCAATTCAAGCATTAATGTATTTCCATTTTCAGTTTCATATTCGATCCAGTTGAATTCGTCAATAGTTGGCTTGTAATTGTCCGGTTGGAATTTTTTCCACAAATATTGGTCCACAATGGCAGTTTTGCCGACTTGACTGGCGCCAAGTAGAATCACTTTGAATTTCACATTCTGCCTACCCCACAGGTTGGGTTGAATTTTGTCCACCTTCTTAAGTATAGATCCGTGGCTCAGAGGTGCAATTTCACCTTTGTCAGGTTGTTTTTTGGCAGTTATTTTATCCGTGTCTTCAGCTTTTTGATTCATTATCTTAAATATAAAAGAAATGAGCAAAGCAAAACAAAACGAGAAAAAAAAGCACAAGCAAGCGCAATGCTATATGAAAATAAGAGAAAAAGTAGAAGAAGATACAACAAGCAATGTTTGCTTTGACAAAGTAGCCATTTCTTTCATTTTATTCAACGATGACCACTTGAAGCAAAATCAAATACTTTACATAAGTGATACGGCATGATCCCTGGTGAAATGTGATTTTGTTAAAGTTTACTTACGAAAATGAAGAAAGAGTCGCTGAACAAAGTGCATTCATTCATTCATTGTACATGATCGACAAGGTTGGATGACTGATCATGCTGACTTGGTGAAATTCAATCAAGTAAAATGTAATGTTATAAAAAAGAAAATCAATGCCTATTTAACGGTTTACAGTGGAAAAGGTTCATTTTTAAAGTCAGAAAGTGCCGTTTTGAAATTTTAACTGCAACTTATAATCTATCAGTTTGCAACATGGTGTGGGTATGTATATCATTGCAAAGCATCCAATCAAATTTTTAGCATCATTATGTTAGTCAACAGAAACTCATCCCATCCATGACTGGCTTTCTTCTGTCTGCATAGCTCTGCTATGGCTCTGTGCACATTTGGAAGCTACATGGGTAAGTTTTGTTACTATAGTTTGGTATTGGATTGATTAAATGTAAGTAAGAATGAAATTAATTTCAGCCTATTCTTACTTACCTCATCCAATGTTGTTAACAGAATAGAAAGTTCTTTCAAAATAAATGAACTGGCACCGTGATGATCAGAACAAATAAGAATCGAATCTAACCAGAGTTGATTAAACAAACATGAGCAGAACAAAGTGACAATATATGAAAGATACAATAAGCAGCGGGACAGCTTTAATCTTAATATTCTATTTAAAAATACTTTGTATCCAGCTTCACATACTGCTCATAAAATTAACCATTTTATCTTTTTTTTGACTTTCAATATGTTCATCCATAGATAATGTTCAAATAAAGCCAGCTTTGTAAAAATTTAAATGCTTTTCTTCGCAGCAGATCATCCGCATAGTACCAGAATTATAGCAGAATGTTAGTTGGAAGGTTATGCAATTTTAATCAGAACACAGACGTCATCCACCAAACTTTTTAGGCGAGTAAATAGATAATAAGTCAATAATTGATTATTGCTAAATTTCACATTTGCATTTTCAAGCATATTGAAAAATGCACTAGACGAGAAAAGTAAAATTAAGTTTTCTTTTTTATTTTTTGCATATTTCTTCAATTATTAATCGTTTGAAAACAAAGCAAATTTATCAAAACTAATTTGCATATTGTAATTTTAAATAAAAGCTTCTGTTAGTTACCATTGTCGAAAGCAAACGGCTTAATTTCTTTTTCAGTGCAAAATTTGAAAACATTGTCATGATGAAAAGCAATTATAAATGGTTTTGAAGTAAATAATTTTGCTGTTCTTTACCATGCGCAAAATGTTCAACGCCACACAGCTGTTCAGCTAAATGTCCGTGAATAAATAAATACAGAAAGATAAATCTGATGCTCAATATTTTAAATCAATGCAAAATATTTATTTACTGAAACATATACACATCAAATATGAGTATAATATAAAATTAAAACAATTTCCTTCACACTTGCTTTAATCATAATGTCATCATAATGCTGCATCATCATCATCATCATCATCATCATCATCATTGGGTCAATATCACATGAAAATTTTGATCTTTCAAAGCAAGCATGCTGAGTTATATAATTGAACAAAGATAAAATAAACTAATATCCAATCATTATATGAGCATTATTAGAAAAAGATATTGTACAAGTATTTTATTCTGCAATGCAAACTGTGCTTTCAAAATTGAAGTTTTCAGCTTTCAAGTTTTTTGAAAAAAGTGTATAATGCAAAAAATGATAAATTAATTTTAAAAAAATATACTTATTAAATAAGAAAATGTCTTGAAACATGATTGAAGATTGGATGTTGAAAATATTAAATTGCAACAAGTTATATTCAAAAAAGAAAATATGAAGAATGTTGTTTACCACTGCCATACTTGTTGGCTAAACTGTAACAAACATTGTGCGATCTGTGCAATGTGATCAATCACACAAGTGATGTCATATAGTTACAATTATATAAAAATAGTTTCGATTGCTTTGAACAATAAATATATGAAAATTTGCTTTTGCTATTATTCCAATGGTAGAAGAAAATCAAATCAATTTCATCACTAGCATGACATTTTTAAACGCATAGTTTTACATTACAGGAGAAAAGCTTTTTTACACATCTTACAGTTTGCAGCTTTTATTTGTTTGCTTTCTATTTCAAAGGTAACTTTGAAAATAAATTATCAATAATATGAAACTTACAAATATCTCACGCTGAAAGTCAATGCACATTCACTCTCATAGGTGATATACGCAAAGTGGAATGAGAATAATTTTAGAAAAGCAAGTATCGCAGTGCATTAATAATTTACTGAAATAATTATTGTCATCAAATTTTAATAATTGATATGCCAAATGAAGTATGCACTGAGATGAAACATTTAAAGTTCAAATTGCTCAATAATTATACACATTTGCCAACAAGCTCACCAAAATGTATGCAACAGCATCAATATTAAAAGCAATTTTGCATTGATTGTTTTATTTGCATTTGAAATTAGAAAATGTAGCAGCACTTTTTGAAGTTTGAAAAGTTCAACATGTTGCTACGAACATGTGCAATGGATACTTAAGCAATAGAGTGAGTCAAGCTTTGCGTGTCTAGAGCTTCCTGTTTACAGGCTTTTAATTGTTGCTCGTCGCATTTGAAATTAGTCATGATGGTTAAAGTGTGGCGTGAAATCATTGAACCGTTGCTGATATGCCGCCGCGATACTAATTTGACAAGATGCTAACTAAATGCAATCAATGTTCACATCCAACTTGCTAAGGTAAAACATTTAATAGAAGAAACTATTATCCCTCGCTCAAGTTGTGGTTTGCTTTTATTATTAGCAGAAATGTATCCTATCGCTGCGATTTACCCCCCCCCCAAATGCACGTATCTGTATAATTGTATAATTTTGTTAAAAAATGGGATCAGTATTAATTTTATAAATATCTTTTTCTTGAATGCACTTATTATGAACATATTTTATCCAATTTGTCCAATGCAATTAATTAATGTTGAACATATTTTCCTAGAAACCTCAACTTCTCTGCTCTTCTTATTCTTCTTCTTCTTCCTATTCAAATTAAAATTTCACACAATGGATGCTTCCATTCTTCTGTTTTATTATTAAAATGCTATTTACTTTCAATAAATAAAAGTGTAAACTTTTAATTGATACTCTAATAATGATGACGGTGATGATAATTTGGATTGGATTTTAATTGCTATATTCTAGCACAAAACAGGATAAAGAAAGAAATATGAAAATTTTTGAAAAAAAAATCTCATTATAAACACTATTTTCAAAGTAATTTGAGCAAAGCTTTACCTGTTAATATGAAGATATTGAAATCAGAAAAGTGAAAAAGGGAAAGCATTGATCATCGAAATATAAAACATCGCGCAGCTGATGATGATGTACTTGATGAAACTTGCACACAGGAGCATAAATATTCTTAGCATTAATCAAAAGAATTATCTAAAAAGTACTCATCTAGCTTTTGAAAGCATTCTGTCGTGATTATATAATAAAAATATATTGTTCAGCATTGATGGCCGGTAAACACTATAAAAGTGTATAAAAAAGGCACTTCAAAAGGGTTGAATTATTGATGCAAAGAAAATGGCAATTGAAAAAGCAGATGAGCCAGAGAAATGACGAATCACTTTGCGTTAAATTTGAAGTAGCATGCTATTTTTTACAATGGAAGAAACCATAAAATGGACTTTAAAATCAAAAATTAGCTGTTGAACAAAATAAAGATGCTTAGATTTATTGAATAGAGAAATTGAATGTTCAAAAGAGCGCGTCACTTTTTTTATGAAACAAGCTAACAGCTAACAGCTTGCATTGCCAACTGAACAGGCAATAAAATATTTTTAAACTAAAAGTCTAATAAAAGCAGAAAAAAGAAAGCAACAAAAAGAAATCCACGGTAGAATTATCAAAAACGAAATGTTCATGTGAAATTTATTCATTATTACAATTAAAAAAAATTTGAAGCTGAATGTGCAAATATTGGATATTTAAAAAATTAAAAACCATAAAATATGATAAATTTGAATTTAATGTTCAGTTTATTTACATTTTAACCAAGCAGTGGAAAAGCTTTATTGATCAACGCAGTGGAATGATCCAATAAAATGGCAAATAATTTGATTGTCAAATAAGGTAAATTTTTCAATTTAAAAACACGTCGAAACAATCAACTCTTTTTAGCTTTAAAAATTGCAAAATCCATTTTTGTCGATTTAAATTCTATGGGAATGCAAAGGGAAAGGAAAACAAGCATTCATCCAACAGTGTTAAGATGCGGCAGATGGTGGTATAAATGTGGTTGTGAAATCATCTGTGGAATTATTAATATTTTTAGTATATATGTTTGATATTTTGTTGTTGTTAAATTTTTCAATTTTCAAATGCAATCAAGTTGTCAAATTTGAGATATTTTGAAGAGAATTACTAAACTGAACTAACTCATCCTAAAAGGGCTTGTAATAATTTTTGTAAAAATGCGAACAAAATGCCAATTACTGGCAAATGTTCTTGTCAATTTAAATTTCATTTAAAAATTTATTTTATTAAGCTTCTAAATCAACCAAGAATGAAAAAAGAAACATGTATTTCTTTTAATGCTAATTGTCACTCTTTTAAAGTACGGAAAAAAAATTTTTTAATGCAAAATCTGATAAAGTTACATTTACAGCTTGCAAATTGGAAACATAAAATTTTAACTATGCTAAATCAACAACAATATTTATCTACAGTATGAAGGAATATTGCCGTGGGGGGTGCGTTGAATATATATATATATGCGGCGAAATATAATGAAATAAGCACAGTTTGGAGAATAATCTTTGACCTATTGTAAAAGGGGAAAAGCTGCTTATAATTGTCAATGATTTACACAGCTTAAACCAGCTTTGTAAAATTTTACATCAAAACATGTAAATTTTTCTTGTCCATTTTAATTGTATATGAATGACAAGCAAATAATTGCAGAAAAATAAAACCTTACAACATGTGTAGGAACAAAACACAGCGTATGATGGATGATTTGATATATATATATATATATATATATATGTGGAATATGCAATTAAAAAAAAGGAATTTTTCGTTATAAAAATGCAATGCAAAATCAAAAAAGAATCACAAACAAAAATAAGCGAAACGCTAAAAAGAAAAGAAGAGAAAGAGATATTGCTGCTGTTAAAGGAGAAAAATATCGTTGGGTTTGTTGTCACCTAGAAGTCATCATTTTAACAAATTCTTCATAATCAATTTGACCATCACCGTCAACGTCCACTTCTTGAATCATTTCATCCACTTCATCTTCAGTAAACTGCATACCCATGTGCATCATGAAATAGCGGAATTCCTAAATTGAACGCAAACAATAAATTCAATTTAATCATACTTATACCAATAGCTGTCGTTCTCTTTCACATAAGCAAATATTAATTTAAAAATTATGAGTCGAATAAAAAAGTATTGACAAACTATTGTATCAATAGAAAAATAATTTATCATTTCTAATTATTTCATTTCAATTTATTGACTATTATTTATGACTGTTGTAAATTTGGTTAATGAACAAAGCACAAGCTGCAAAATAAAACAAACAATGCTTGCTTTTGCTGTGTTGCAGAAAAAGAAGCTTCGACAAGTGAATAAGTTGCATCTGCTCACCTGTGCAGTGACAACACCATTGCCATCCTTGTCGAATACACGAAAAGCTTCCCGTATCATTTCAGAATCTGTCTCTTTCATCATACGTTTCATCATTAGGCAAAATTCTGGAAACTCAATTTGACCATTTCCATCAATATCTACCTCGTTGATCATTTCAATCAGCTCCTCAAATATAAATGAATGAATAAATAAATTATATACATGTGTGTATAAATTGAAATTATTTTTCAAATATTTACACAAACACACACTATTAATAATGTAGATGGAAGAAATTGTGGGAAATTTTTTTCAATTATCCGTTATTCACCTATTTCCATTTGAAATGGAATGAAATAAAATTATTCAATCATAATATTATCAGTTGATGATGATAGGTGAAATTATTTAATGGAAACAATGTGAAGTTTTATCATTTACTTGTTCAGTTGGATTCTGTCCCAATGATCGCATGGCAACGCCGAGCTCTTTTGTCGAGATGGTTCCATTTTTGTCCTTGTCGAACATCATGAAAGCTTCTCGAAATTCGTCAACTTCATCCGGCGTCAATTGATTCACCAAATTGTCGGTCACTTGGTTAGAAGATGAAGAAGAGGAAACCATCGCTGCCGTGGAACTCAGTGAACGTCTACACACAATTATTTCAAATTTTTCATTATAATAAAATGCCTTTTTTTTGCAAAAAATTTGAAAATAATCGCGTAAAATTTATTTAATTTTTGTTCATTAATTTCTAATTAATGACAATTGAGAAGATGGAGAATATATTTTAGAAATAGCCGGCTGAATTATATTATAGTGGAAGTTGTTGTTGTTGTTGTTGTTGTTGTGGAAATGGCTAACATCCAGACACGGAGAGGTGTTTAACAATGTCAATCGAATATTGAACGTGAACAACTGAATTGTTGACGGCAAATATGCGCACACAAGATGCCGAAAGCACATCTTCAAGTCAACATTGACAAACAACACAAAACTGATGCATAAATGAATAAGCACCAGCGCTCGTCGAATGCTCGTAACTGGCGCAGTCGGCTTGGAAGAAAATGGATTTCACATATAAAGCATATGCGACAAATAAATGCAATTTTTAAACTTGCGCAATCAGAGGCATTCACATATATTTAAAGTTTACGATCAGTCTCGTCATTTTGCCCTTTCGGTCTCTGAGGAGTGAGGGGGAAAAAAAATAGATAGAAAGTCCGATAATGATGAACAACACAACCTACACTGACTGACGCGAGGCACGTCCACCGTCTATATTTAATTCTAAAATTAAAAATGCAATTTTTATTAATGATCGGTGGTCGAATGAAATTTATCACAAATATCCAACACTGCTCAACTTTACGCGTTCCATTTTTACGATCAAAAACTAATTTAACACCCCGCATCGTCTTGTGCATTTACTTGTTGTTTACCACCAATAAACAAAAAAATACTGTAACTCATATTACACACATTTTTATTCGTATCATTAGTATTTTTTTAAATCTCTTCCTCAGTTCCTCAAAAAAGAGCCGGATTAGTTGGCTATATGGCTTTGTGGTGAAATTTTTTGCAACGCATTTCCGTTGCTGATGATCCAACTGCAGCAGACCTGTGACGTCAGAAAGGAGACATAGCGAGCGAAAAGCGATCCTTTTCACCTCTTCATAGATGCAAATTGTATGCAAATGAAAAATTCACCACAACAGTTTTGCTATTTTGCAGACGGCAGAATTAAGACTAAACTTGGACAAAGCACCGCTTTCTACTCTTTCTTGTGGCAATAATTTCACTGCGAGCGTGCAATTAATTGTTAATTTGTTCACATTTTGCAGAAATTAAAATGGAAAATTGAAAAGCAATATTAATATTTAAAATTGGTTTTGTTTAATTTTTGTTTTACAAAATTTGGTCAAATTGTGCAAAAATGAGATTACTGTAATTTTGGCGATGATCCTTCGAGTATTACTGTACAATTTGTAAACAAAGCAACAATTGAACAACTGTTGAAAAGTTGAATGGAATGGAGTAATTTTGTTGGTCGTCAATGGCAATTTGCATATGGAAGGTTTGTTCAACTTTGATAAATTGCGTTGAAATTCGTGAAACGATAAATTGAAAACAGTTGTCCGATCGTTCTTTGGCATTCGAGCAACATGCATATTAGCCACAATAACAGCTGCCATTCATAAATATTTTGTTGAATCACTTGGAATTGTGCGCGCGCGCACGCATTAATTGTCTGCTGGCAATTGCGTCGTGCAGCAGCAACAGCAGCAGCAATTTTTCAAAACAGATTAACAATTATTGTTTGTCTTATCATTTTTATCGGATCAATTGATCAAATTTGATTGAACAAAATGTACAATTGAAATTTATGTTTACTCTACGAAAGGGAATGTTGTTCAATTTTGAAAATTGTTATTTTTTGATTTTAGAGAAATTGATCGATCAGAGCCGCACGTTCAGAACATACTTACCCGACTGTGGTGGATGTAGATTTTGAATGGATGAAATTGTATCAACTAAATACGACCGATGCTGAATGATCCTCAGTCAAAGTGAATAAGTGGATGGGAAAGTTTGGACAGCGGTTTGAAAATAAAAATTTTAAAGAATGCAATTCAACAAAAAGTATGATGACGATGATGAATAAGATGCTTCGACATCTGGCAATTGCAGTGGCAAAATTGCATTCCAAAACAGCAGCAGCGTTTATTGAAAAGAATGTTCTTCCCCTGATCGCGGCGTTAGTGCACTTATTTCAAAAATTTATCCATTAAACTCGACCAGCTTATGTCTAGTTTTCAAGTGAATTAACCGGGCATTCTCAAGTTCAGCTAAGTGCCAAGATGACGATGAGCAAAAGTGTTGGAGCATTTTTGAGAGTTGTTTTGCGAAAATTGAAAACACTTTTTGTTTGTGGGTAATTTTCAAACGTTAGCCGGCGTAGTATAATTCAAAAAATAATAATAATACACGGCAGTGCCAGGACGAAGTGAAAAATAAAATGAAAAAAAACAGTAGTACATTTTCGAATGTTTAAATATACACTTTGAAATACACAACTTTGTTGTTTTTTTTTGCAAATAATTTGCATTCTTCAACAACGTTATTATTATGTAAATTTGTTGTGTTATATTGGAGTCGATTTGAATTGAATTGTAAAATTGACATTTCAGAAATGAACAAATAAGCAAAAGATAAACCACCAATTGGGTGAAGTGAAAATCCACTGCTCACATCCAAAGTGTACACGATGGAATGGTTGGAAATTGATTCTGCAAACTAATGGCGGTGATTTTGAAATGAATTGTTCAAATAGAAAGAGAAAACATGAAAAAAACAATTTTCTATTATCTTCTTCTGGGAATGGATTGTCAAAATTAAATTTTGGTGTGGCATTATTATTATTATTATTATTATTATTACTATTTGCTCGGATGCAGACGAAGAGTCTGATTGATTTTGGAAAAAGCATCGAGAAGCTTGCAAAAGCATCATCCTTTCACTGAACAGCAAAATTGAGAACAAATGATATACTGTGAAGAAGCATCAGGTTCGGCAATAAATAAAAGGAGAAAAAAGCCAACATATCAATTACGTCTGCGGTTTGGTTTTTATTCAAATTAATTGAAAAAAAAGTTTTTCTCTCAATTGTTATAATTGATGATGAATTGTCGGAAATTGGAAATGAAATCACACTTAAATGATTGCTTTGAAAATCAAATTAGCATACCTTTTGTAAAAATGCTGGATTAATTAATGGTCAACAAGAGGACGGACAAACGAGCGAAAAAGCAATAGTGCAGATGATTCGGTGTGGAAGTTTTGAATAATTGAATGAAAATTTAAATTTCCAGACGGAAGTTAATGGAAGAGCATGATGCTGACGACAGACTGTGCTTTACTAGTGGACGCGTGGAATGGCAGCGCAACGAGAGTGAAGAGGCTAATATATAATGTGGATGCGGTGTTTATCTGCTTGTCGTTTGGGTTGCGCAACGCGAAACGCAACGCATTCATCGAATTCTTGGGTTTCAATTTCGACACCACCCCGACATGCGATCAAAATTCCTTCTGACCCGCCTGCTGTTTGGCAAAGCTCGATAATCAACGTTCGGATGTCAAATTCTGGCGGCTGTTGGGCGGATCTTGTGCATTCCATTCTCCACCCTGCTGTTCATCAAATTTCCAACTTGCCCATCCAGCACGCGCGCTTCCCTGCTAATGGCCAATTCGGAGAAGCAGCATTTCCAACACTGGAGACAATATGCACGCGGGATTGAACGACGCCGATGCCGGCCGGCATTGTCGTTGCAAATTGCGCCTCATGCCTGACCAACAGTTTAAACTTTCACAATCATTCTTGATTGAATAATAACTACCATAATTCTTGGTCTCGACATGCATGCAAACTCAAAAGATGCCTCAATTATTTTTACAACTGATCAAGCGTAGTATTCGATAATTCTTCTTTTTCTTTTGATTTCATCAAATTTAAATATATTAACAAACCTTGCCGACGTGCAAAAAGAAGAAGATGAAGAAGAAGAAGAAGAAGCTTTTCCATCGAAGCATTTTCTCGAACTACTTGCCAGCGTCTTGAATTGGGCTACGCTTGAGAAGATGGAATTGGACCGAGAAAATTTGCCTCCAGATGAAGGTGTTGTGGTTTTCTTTATTTGAATCTGAATTGAAACAAATTTTCATTTCACAATTGTCAAAAAATCAAGAATATAAAAATGAAAAAAAAACAACAATAATAATTATAATAATAATAACTTTTGAACATGCGTCTCTTTTTGTGGATACTGACTTTGGTCTGTGTACTGTAAAAATTTTCATCTCAACAACAGGGAAAGTGAATGTATTTCCCAACAAGCCGCTGGATCGGTGGAATTGTGCTCGTTCCACAACCTGGACAGTGACAAAAGTAACAGCGTTTTATTGGTTGAAAAAGTGTGTTTCCTTTTTTCCACATTTTATTTCAAAATTAATTATTCATTTATTCAAAATCTGCGATGAATAAAAATTAAATATTTTTCAATTTTGTCCGTTCCGAGAGAGAACAAATTGGAGAAAAAGCTCGGAAATCACGGTTGCATTGGTGATGCATTTATTCATTTGCGAAAAGTGGTCCGTCGTTTACGTGTTTAACAAGCAGAAAAAATGAAAAATAAAATCTGTTCAAGTGGCCGGCCACGTTGTTGAAAATTTAAAAGCTCTCCAATGTGTCCGCCCTCGGCCGCGTACCAATAACACAGCCCCCACAAATCCACCAATTCAAATGGATATTTATGTTTGCTTATAGATTTATTGATTTGTATGTGTGGGAGAAAAAGAAACGAAAGGTAATCATATAATAACGGTAAATTTCGCCAAATTAATCTTTTCAATTTCCAACTGACAAACAACACGTTGTTGAACGAGGCAAATGGGAAAATTCAAATTCTGGCGTATTGTTATTCGGTTTGGTTATTCTTCAGGTTTGTTCTTCCGTGGAGAGGAGAGAGAGAAAATATTGAACAATCGTTAACAATGGAAATGGAAAAATTGGTAAAATAATAATAATTGTCCCACGCGACGAATGGAAAAGGAAACAGAAAATTTGCATATGATCGATTTGTAATAATTCAGTGCGCATTGCGCTTGGCCAATCGACACCGACGAATTTCATCAGCGATGCAAATTGAACTTCGCACAACCAAGCACCAGCACGCACATCCTCCTCCTACTGTCCAATTATTCCAAATACGAAAGAAACATGGTGACAATTTTGAACATCCTTATTTTTTATTATAATTTGAAAAACATTTCAAATATTAAATATTTTCATTTCTATTGTGAAAATGAATAAAAGAGCAAAACAACAACAACAACAACAACAACAACGCATACTTTGTTATTTCTCATAATATGTGCGACAGTGGTCAAAACGGCCGGCGGTGGTGATCAATGTGGCTTTTCTCTTCTCTCTGTCTCTTTCTCTTAAAAGCTCTCTCTGTTTCTGTTGAGCAACATTAATTTTCGACGAATAATTCCACTGATTAATCCCTCGACTGTCGAACATCCACCAACACCCGACGGAATTTCAACTTTTTCCTTAATCACATTTATCACTTTTTTTTGTTCTTTCCCCCCCCCCTCCCCGTTCAAATGATGCACGCAATTATTTATTTATTATTAACATTTATTTCGGATCGAATCGTTTTGTTTTTTTTTCAATTTTCCTACTGTAACTTTCGCGAACGCAATTTTTTGATCACTTTAATGAAAAATACGCAGTACTATTCTCAGTCGGCCGCCCACGCAGGCTTTTGAGCCGACCGACGCGATTTGTCGAAATTTCATTACAAACAATCGACAAGATGAATTAATTAATCATTGCGAATATCAATCAATTGGTATTATTATTTTTTTTTCTTCTTGTTCTGGTCGATTGAAATTATTTCTTCTCTTCTGCAACAACTGTACTGAGTAGATTGTTCTTATAGACCAGCCGACGAACGAATCGGACCAAAATCAACACCGGCACGAACAGTGTCAAATACTGCGTCCAAGCCAGGGAGACGTTTTCGAAGCTGCTCGTCCACAGCCGACTCGGCTCTTCAACGTAGGCGACGGTAACGTTGATGCGAAATCGGTCGGCGCCCAGGTCCGACGTCTCGAGCCACCGGCCGTACGACGGAACCAGAGTCCCGACTCTGAACAACAACTGCCCTTCGATCTCGGACACGGTCCTTTCCAGCGGCGATTTGTCCGACGTGGTCAACAACCGACCCAAAGGCGACTGGTCGGCTTTTCTGGGTTCGCAGGCCGACAGTGACGATGAGCTCGAACCGACAACCGACACGCGCAAACTGCCCGACACAGTCCACCGGTGTCCGACTGTACCCGAACCGCCGCCGTCCAACATCACAAGCACGTCCTCGTCGAATTGACACTGGCCGCCCGATCTGAGCATACGGTTGAAGACGAGCCACAGCTTGGCCGAGTCGACTGTTTCCAGCCGGCTTTGGTGCAGCGGCACGGCGGCGTTGAATTGCATTTCGTCCACCATACCGTCGCCGTCGAGGTCCATTTCGCACGTTTCGACCAACGAAGGTCGGGCGTGGCGTTGGTCTCGCCGGTTGAAACGCTCGTCGCTGCTCCAGAACAACAAGTGACCGTCGGACGAGTTCGACGACCGGCCCGAGAGCAGGACGAAAAATTCGCCGCCGAACGTCATCGCCGGCCGTTGCCATGCAAACGTCGGCGTCCGTCGGCACCAGTTTCCATACTTGAGCACGATCACCAGCGGAAACAGGACGGCGAACGTTGACGAAAGCGCGTGGAAGCAGAACGCGGCCGAACAGATTCTGGCCCGACGGACAACGCGCACCGGATCTTCGTGGACGTCGACGGTCATCGTGGTAGAATTTTTGATTGAATACTGTATTTTTTTTGGCGCTCAGCTAACCGCTTCGCGCATTTTTGCCATTCGATACAGCCCGACTGGTGTTCAGTCGACCGCCAGCAATCATCACGCACAGCCACGCTATCGAAACGACCAAACAAATAACAACTGACACGACGAAACCGACCTGTTGGCGAACAATCATCGCGACGCGAATTGCCACCGAACACCGTTGCCTGGCAACGAGACACCACTTGGCAACCGTTGAATTTTATCAATCAAAATTACAGTACGAACAACTTAATTTTCATTTTCTCTGTACAAAATTATCTCACAATTTAATATCACTGTAGCGAGGAAAGGAAAGGGAGGGGGAGGGCGGTGGGAAAAATCCAATGCATTCGTCGTTCCGCACATCGCATCCGCAACTGGGAACATGGTGCTGCGCAAATTTTTCAAGTAAAACACACAGCAATTGTCGACAATGTTCAATAACAACATCGTCGACGATACGAAGACGACGGCTCCACAGCTTTCAGTCGAAACATTTCAGGATCCGGCGCAGCCGAATGGCAGCCGTGAGCGGAGAGTTGTCTGGCGATGTCTTTGAACATTTCGTCGACATTTTCGTTCGTTTTGCAGCTAACTTTGTAAACACGACTGAACAAACTGCTGCCGCCGCCCACACCGCCAACACTGCTCTGCTGGCAAAACAAATTCACATTCTCCTCGTTGGGCCCGTAGCCGTTGTGCTCGTTGTACAAATCGGCTTTGTTGCCGCAGAGGAAATAGCGAGCCTGTTCGGCGCAAGTCAACGCTTCGACCAAATGCTGCGACAGGTCGTTCAACGAGTCCATGTCGTCGTAGGCAAAAACGAGCAGAACGCCGTTGGAAAATTTGAAATAACTGCTCGTCACTGTCGCCACACGCTCCAAGCCACCCGTGTCCCAAAGTTGTAACTGCAAAATTGAACAATATACGCACGCACACACATACACACATACACTTACCGTTACACATTTGTCGTCTATGGGATATGTTTTTTCAAAATGGTCAAATCCCAACGTGCATTTCCGGTCCGACGATTCGACGAACGTGTCGAACACAAACCGTCGGAACAGTGAACTCTTGCCAACTCCGTAGTCGCCGCACAGCACCAATTTGTACACTTGTTTACGAGCTTGTGTGGTCATTGTCAACTGTGAACAACCAGCAACCACTGCACTGCACTGCGAACTGAAACTCACGCGAACATCTATCTGCGTGGAAGAAAATTTTCAAAACTCAAAAATAATAATAATAAATTTATCATTGCTCAAATTTACACCACACGCGCTCGTTCAACTGATTCAATCAGTCAACGCTGATTATTGAACAGATATCGATACTTGACAGAACAATCAATCATGGACAATTGAACATTTTACAAAACCTACTTTTACACTGCTGTCAAAAATATTACTTTAACAACAAAAAATAAATTCAAACTGAAAACTCACCACCCGTTGGACGCATAATTGAATTTCTTCCTTTTATAGGTATTTTTTTTTCTTCACTTACTGTAATATTCAAGTACGAATAATTGAGTTTGCAGAAAAGTAAAATTTTACACTTGAAAAGCAAAACATAATTTCAAAATAAAAATACAAACTTCAGTTATAAAATATTTTCACTTTTTCTATTGTCACATTTCTATGACCAAATAATCAACTGACTATAAGTGGGTATACTGTAATTGCATGTTGACGAACATGTTTTCGAAAACTTTTCGAATCGTAACCATTTTTCACCTAAATCTCATTTTAATTGTGATCATTTTCAATTTTTGTCAGTTACAATTATGAAAAATATTTTCATTTCATAATATCATAACAAAAAAAATCAGAAAACTGCGAAACGCAAAAAAAAAACTCAACTCGCTCATCAGTTCTAGATAATGCGCGGATGAGAGATCAGCAGCAGATGGATCGCTGCACAGTAGATGAACAACGATGAAGCTCAGAGCAACGCACGTTGCAGGTCAATTTGAATCAACCTATCTAAACAATCGAAAAGTCCTTTTTCTTTTCATCCAACGCCAAATTTATGTCAACTTTGAATAATTCGACCAGCAATAAGCACAATATGACAAAGCAATTACTTTTATCAAATATTTCAATTATTGTAACATTTCGATGTATTCAATTTTAAACCATTCGCGTTTTTCTATTAAATTGAACCTTCATTTTCAAATTTTGTCACTACTGCTACATTGTTCAGTTTGCAGAGCGAAAATTCCCAGGCGACTTATGGTGTTCAAATCTGCATGTCTGCAACTTCTTCTCTGCGAAGTATTTTGCTGTTGAAGGGAAAATTATTCGCATCCACTTTTCGAAAAGTATCCAATATGGTGAAATATTTAACGTATGCAATTGTCGATTTTCACTTTTCTATTACTTGTTCAAAATTATATACAGTGAAGTTGGAATTGAATTCCACTTTTGCAGCAGTGTTTTTTTAATTAATTGTTGTGATTTTTTTTACTTGTTGAAAAATAAATAATTTTAATTAATTGTTACGATTTGTTTAAAGTTCGTGACAGGTTAGAAAAGAAATTTCGTATCGAATAAAAGTTCCTGTCTTCTATATCAAGTGTACAATGTTGGCAGAGTTTAAAATATTTTTTCTTTTTCAAGTCAACAAGAAGCGATAAACATTGATACAGAGTTGTTCGATGAATATCAGTTTTCCGTCGATCAGTTGATGGAATTGGCCGGACTGTCGTGCGCGAATTCAATTTTGAAAGCATATCCGCCCGGACAATCATTCAACAATGTGCTGATCGTCTGCGGGCCAGGTAACAACGGTGGCGATGGGTTGGTCTGCGCCAGACATTTGAAAATGTTTGTAAGTTTCAAAGTAATTTTGCGAGTAAACGTTGAAAAGAGTTTTCTCTGTCTCCAGAATTACCAGCCGCATGTTGTTTATCCAGCAAACCCACGATCAATTTTGATGAAAAGACTGCTTACTCAAGTGAAAGGATTTCGAATTCCAATCAGTGATTCACTTGAAGGCATCAATATGAACAATTTTCATTTGATAGTTGATGCAATTTTTGGATTCAGTTTCAAGCCTCCCGCTAAGGAACCTTACAAAACAATCTTGCAACAACTTGCAAAGTTCAATTCCATACCAGTGGTCAGCATCGACATACCGTCCGGTAGATTTTTTCCACTTTTCACTGTTCCATCATTGCTATGTTTGTAATTTAGGTTGGCACGTTGAACAAGGTCCTATAGATGGAGATGCGCTGCAACCGAAGTGTTTGATTTCTTTGACTGCACCGAAAAAATGCGCAATCAAATTCCGTGGTGATTTTCATTTTCTTGGAGGCCGTTTCGTTCCCGAAAGCGTGGCCGACAAGTATCAACTAAATTTACCAGCTTATCCAGAAGGAGATAATTTCATTTTAATTAATAATCATAACTGATCTGCTCTTCGCGCTGAGAAAGTAAAGAGGACGGAAAATGAATTACCAATTTCAAATCGTATTATTTCATTTCAATTTGCAATTTGCATCGTAAATTAACATTTTATTAACATTAATCCATTCGATTCGTTGTCCGAAAACAAGTTGTCGAATCAGAATTTCAAAAATTTCTCGACAAATTCTAAGCTCAACAATCGTGAAAAAACAACAGGCAGAAATGAACTCAGTATCAGTATTCGCTTTTTAAGCGTCCTGCTTTCGGAAACAAGCAAACTATTAATTCTAATTTCAAAAATAACAGTTCACCGTTATAAATTTTTAACCAAATCATTCAAAATTTGCTACCGGCTAAGAATGTTCAACTCCTTTCACGACCAAATCTGTCATTTATTCAATTTACAATAATTGCTGAAAATTTTCACAATACCAGGTTACTTATAGCAAAATTAAATGAGCAATTAAAAGGCAAGGTATTTCCTATTCAAGGTGAGAAACATTAATTGATAATATTTCTCAAGTGGGAAAAGTAATTTCCACATTTTCAGTATTATAATCGTCCTTATTGTCGATTAAATTAATACTTGAATATTATTAACTTGCACTGTATAGATTGATGTTTTTCTCAGCTTCTTCAAGTTTCCAGTTTGGTTGCGAAATTTCGAACTTTGTTCCATAGGTTGTTGATTGTTCCATTAATTTTTCTTCCTGTTCGTTATGAGAATACGATTTCTGTCCGTTTCAAATGCTTAATCATCCGAGCAAGCGTATGCGCAGCAATTGATTCACAAATTGGCCATTTGTCAGCTTATTGTTTATCCTGAGCCTTTTTGAATGTTTGTCAGATATATATAACTTGGAATGAGAGGAGTTTAAAGAAGGTTCCATACTACATGGCGTTTCTATGATAATGTTATATTTCAACGATTCTCTGGTCTGTACACAATGATGTGTTTGTTCATTGTCAGTGTCGTCAAACATATTAATCAAAGAAGCGTTGTTCATTGTTCACCAGAATATAGCATATATGCTTTGTAGTGTGATGAAGGCATGCACCAACATTGGTTTGAATACGTCGAGATAATTAAAGACGGCGGCATTAATTAGGTGCAACGCATTACAAAGAGGATAATGCTTCTGGCATAATTGCAGTACTTCGTCCTTAGAGATTGCACATTGCCAAAAGAAAAAACTCAATGCGGTTGGAACAACAAGCGTGCAGTAAAGTATGCATTTCTTAAAATGCTGTTCATATTTATTGCTTTATTCAATCTTTTCGTAAGTCTTGTAAAGTATGTAAAGATCTGTTTAATTAAATGCAAAAATTTTAATGACTTTTGTCTTATTTGATATAAAATATTTCTTCTCTCACTATTTCATAAATTCTTATGTAGTTTTTTGGATGTTTCGAAATATGCGGAGAGTAATAGTGGTGTTATTCATACTGTACTATATAAAACATGATGAGTGCGGTAACTGTTGTGAATTGAAGTTGCCGCTTTGCCTATGTTAATGCATACGAAAGTTGCCGACTTTCTACGGAAAATATTGAGAAGTAGACAATCAGGAACGGTGTGGATAAGTTTACAGTACTTCTCGAATCACTTCTCACCGAATCAAGTCTTTTCAAGCCATTTTTGAGAAAAACTCGAGTTCTCTAGAAAACTTCGAAATTTGATGGATTTGATGATTTCGCTGTTTCGCGTAAAACGGGGAAATTTGGACTTTTTTTTATTGTTAAACTTTCACAATGATAAATGATGGTGCTCTGGGGAATTTCATCAGAAACTGCCCAATAGTTGTGGAATAGACAGCCTCTAAAATTGTCGTATTGCCTACCTTAAAAGATGGAAAAGTTCTTCATCAATAAATCCCGTTTACCGAAACACAGACGGCGACTTTCTGCCCTTGAAACAGTGTTGACTTACAATGTATTAGATTTCTACTAATTTAACTTTTTCTAATGATCAATTTAAATGAACTGCTGAAACTGTTGATGCTAGATCATCAATCTATACCAGCGAACCAGAAAGTATGCATTGCAAATCTTTTACATGACATAAGCAGTTCATTGTATACCGTCCCCATAATTATCGTCTTCATTAACTATCTTCTCACTGATGCCAAATCCGTCACTATTTTGATTTCATTTCGCACCGTAACAATGATGGAAAGGCGATTTGCATAATGAGCATTCAAAGTAGTGGCCAGCGGTAAAAATTAATTACATATATTCGCAATTCATGTCAAACTAATCGGCCCAGGATTGGAATTTCTTCGAATCTGAAGAGGTATCCACCAGTCCATTATGACAATTGCAAGCAATTGTGTGCCAGTTAAAGCTATGTAAATTTCGAATAACCCGCAATCAATGATATTTTGAGAAATTTTATAAAGTTACCGGTTTGAGCATTCGAAATTTACAGAATAAAAAGACTGGCACATTACACAAAAGTAGCTTTTTCATGTGATAATTTTGGATAATTCTTATCTCTAGATTGTAATAAGTCAAAAAATTCAAAGAATAAGGTTTTTTAATTTTAAAAGTTCCTGTTGTTTAATGAAAATCAGGAACAATTCTTATTAAAATAGACTCCTTTTTTCAGGTGAAAACATTTATAGCTTGGTTGTAAAATTAATGAAAACATTCGATATGCACATTTATTTAACTTTTACTTTTCATTCCTTTTTATTTCGACTTCGTTAAAATTATATTTTAATTTTCACTTTTCTTTTGCTATACTTCAATCAGGAGTCTTCGGGATAATTTTATAGTAGTTGGAGGATAATTCTCTACTGATACAAATTAATTGATTTAATTTTTAGAGAAAGAAATTTTTCTGGAAAATTGCAAAATTTCATGAGCTATAGACTTGGTTGTCTTTGCGAAAATCGGCGAAAATATTTTTTCAAAATTTCGACTTTTTTGATTGTTATAGTTTTATATTGATAAAAGATAGCGTTTTCTAGAGTTTCAACCCACACTATCCAGTTGGTGTGGAATACATGGGCTCCAAGTTTGCCGTATTGCGTACCTTAATACATAGGATACTCGCTATCAGTAACTCTCTTTCAACCGAAACAGAGACTGCCAATTTCTGCACATGAAACATTTTTGACATCGAATCTGTTACATTTCCACTAATTATTTCTTTTTTTTACGATTAATAGAATTGAATTTCTGAAATTATTACTGTTAAATAATCATTAATTTCTGCAAATCAAAACGTAAGCGTTCTGAGTGTTTACTTTGCTAAAAACCACTAATCACTTCCACGAAATTCGAACGAATTATTTATTGCATGGTTGATTACGAACTACAATATTACGTAAACTATGGGTATACAAATTTTCAATAGCATGTAATCCATAATTTTTTCAGAAATTTGATGGAATAGTTCGTTAGCGATTGTGACATTTACAAATAGAAACAAACCCACATTGGATTAACATTGCATTTACATATTATTATTCTGAATAATTCTTATTTCTGTATTCTATTCAATCAAGAACATAGCGTTAAGAAAAATTTGAAACTTTTTGGATGCTGTAATATGTAAACAAAATTCAGGAACAAATGTTATTTAAACAAGAACCTGTTTTTGCTCAACATATTGCAAATTTCTTAATAAACTTTAAAACCTTGTTCTCTACTAATATCTATTCAACTTTTATATTTTATTTCTATTCCCTTCATAACCATTAAAATCGTAGTTTAGTTACAGTTTTTCTGCAATATCTCGAGAAATACGCAATCCGTCAACGTGGGACCAAGCCCATTGTTGTTTTCTAATTTTTTCCTACATTCTCACATTATTTTTTGAGAAAAATAGGATTTTCGAAAATTTCGAAATTTCATGGGCTTCATAGACTATGCTGTTTTCACGTTTTGGGTGAAAAATATTTTTTTGAAATTTTGAATTATTTTGATGGCTATGTTTACACATCGATAGATCAGAGAGTCCTACAAATTCTGTTTGAACACAATCCCATATGTGTAGAATAAATTGCTTTTAATGTTGGCCATTTGTCTATCTTAATACAGAGAAAAGTTGCCCATCGGTAACTTTCTTTAAATTGAACTGAAGTTTTTGATATACAACTAAAGAACCATTCTTGGCATTATAGTGCTATAATCTGTCAAAATACACATCCTTGTGCAATATATTTTAGTTTTAAGGATACCAATTTTCCGTCATTTTCAGCGCATTTCCATTAAGTTGTCGAAAGTTGTTTCAAACCAAGCTGAAATGAAAATTATTCATTCAATGTACAGACTTTCTATTAATTTATAACTTTATAATCATCAACTGAAACTCATTTCTAAGGATATTGCTCTTAATTGTCTATTAACACCTAATTGTCTTAACGTATGCTTAGCAAATATTTGCTTTGTTTGAAAAGTAATCATTTCATGGATTACAATGCTGTTCATGATTCTTATTATTACATTAGTTTCTCTTTGATACCAAACCTGCGGCTATTTTGATTTATTCTCGTTTTCAACATTTCTTGATTTTCACATAACAAAATATGCCTTAAATGTAGTATTTGTATTGCTAATAATTAGTCCGAAATGGAATGAGCATAATCAGACTAACAACTGAGGATGAAACAATATCTCCGTGCACAGAAGTGTTTCGAAACTGCTAAGATATTAACTTACGAGTTTAAAAACACTAAAAGCATGTTTCCAGTAAATTTGAACGATTTATTTATTGCATGGTTGATCACGAACTACAATTTTACTTAAACTATGGGCATATTCATTTTCAGTAACACATAATTGATGATTTTTTTAAGAAATTTGATGAAATATTTAATAAGCGATTATCACATTTACAAATATAAACAACCCCACACTGGATTGGATTAAAATTGCATTTACATATTATTATTTTTACTAATTCTTATTTCTGCAGCGTATTCAGTGAAGGAAATAGCATTAACAAAAATTTGAAACTTTTTGGATGCTGTAATATGCAAAAAAAATTCAGGAACAAATATTTTTTAAACAAGAACCTGTTTTTGCTCAAAATATTGTGGATTTATTCATAAACATTAACAAAATCATTTTCTGTTAACATCTTTTCAACTGTTATATTTTTTTTTTCATTTCATGAGCATTATTATCATTATTTTATTTCTGTTTTTCGAAAATATCTCGAGAAATACGCAATCAGGCAACGTGTTACCAAGCTCATTGTTGTTTTCTAATTTTTTTCTACATTCTCACATTATTTTTTGAGAAAAACAGGATTTTCGAAAATTTCGAAATGTCGTGAGCTATAGACTTTGCAGTTTTCACGTTTTGGATGAAAAATATTTTTCTCAATTTTGAAATCTTTTTTTGGATATGGTTATATATGGATTGATTAGAGAGTTTTTGCAAAGTCTCATTGGACACTATCTGATTCTTGTGGAAAAATTGCCTTTAAAATTGGCAAGTTGCCTATCTTAATAGGCAGGAGTGTTGCCCATCGGAAACTTTCTTTAAACTGAACTGAAGTTTGTGATATTCAGCTAATGAACCATTCTTGAGATTCTACTGCTATAATCCGTCAAAATACGCATCCTTGTGCAATATATTTTAGTTTTCAACAAACCAATTTTCCGTCATTTTCAGTCCATTTCGATTAATTGTCGAAAGTTGTATCAAAGCTGGCTAAACTTTGATTTAGTCACTCAGTATTCAAACTTTTTAATAATTTATCCGTTTATCATTATTGGATGAAACGAGTTTCTAACGCTGTTTTACTTAGGCGTGGAATAACACTTGATTGTCTTAACGTATGGTTAGCAAATATTTGCTTTTTTTGAAAAGTAATCATTTCATATATTACAATGCTGCTCATGATTCTTATCATTACAAGGGGTTCTCATTGATACCAAACCTGCGGCGATTTTGATTTATTCTCGTTTTCAACATTTCTTGATTTTCACATAACAAAATAAGCCTTAAATGTAGTATTTGTTTTGATAATAATTAGTTCGAAATGGAATGAGCATAATCAGACTAACAGCTGAGGATGAAACAATATCTCCGTGCACAGAATTGTTTCGAAATCGCTCAGATATTTACTTATAAGTTCAAAAACACTAAAAGCATGTTTCCAGTAAATTCGAACGATTTATTTATTGCATGGCTGATCACGAACTACAATTTTACTTAAACTATGGGCATATTCATTTTCAGTAACACATAATTGATGATTTTTTTAAGAAATTTGATGAAATATTTAATAAGCGATTATCACATTTACAAATATAAACAACCCCACACTGGATTGGATTAAAAGTGCATTTATATATTATTATTTTTACTAATTCTTATTTCTGCAGCGTATTCAGTGAAGGAAATAGCATTAACAAAAATTTGAAACTTTTTGGATGCTGTAATGTGCAAAAAAAATTCAGGAACAAATATTTTTTAAACAAGAACCTGTTTTTGCTCAAAATGTTGTGGATTTCTTGATAAACTTTAACAAAATCATTTTTTACTAATATCTTTTCAACTTTCATATTTTATTCGTTATTTTATTCGTTTATTGTATTTCGTTTTATTTTACTCGTTATTTTATTCGTATTTTATTTATTTTATTCGTACATATTTCAAAATTTTGAATTCTTTTGATGGCTATGTTAAGATATCGATAGATTGAGAGTCCTGCAAATTCTGTTTGAACACAATCCCATCCTTGTGGAATAAATTGATTTTAAAGTTGGCAGTTTGTCTATCTTAATTGATAGAATATTTACGGAACCGTAACTTTGTTGATACATACCCATTGTACGTGAAATTTAATAAATAAAGCATTTCATATTTTAATTTGGAAATGATTAGTCTGTTTCTATATTTTTTCCGTATTGTTCAATCCATTATATTTGAGGTTATAGAGCTGACTTTCTTTGACAACTCTATTAACCATTTTTCAAATGCAAATTTACAATGCTATTTATATTTTCAAAAGCATTCAAGTGTTATTTATGCTGTAATCATAGCGTGAAAGTCAAACGATTTAGCAGTTTTTCTGTATGTCACATTTCATTTCGTCAAAAGCGATATTTCACCTTTCATTTTCTTGCCGCATTCTTTATCACTAGAATGTATGGAATTTGAAATTTATTTATATTCTTTCTTGTTGATGATTTTAGCAAATCGTATTTTTTTGTAATGGTGTTGCTTGTATCAATTGTTTATTTGTCATTTGTTCTAATTATATTTATTATTTTGGTATTTTTAGTAATTGTGGTTCCCATTAATGGATTGAAGCTGAACATAATTTCTATGCTAACTTTTCCTGAAATATGTTATTAGTTTTATTCAACACATGTATTTAACTGATATTATATTTTATAAGTTGATTTTTGATAAAAACTGCTCATTAAACTTCGAACATTGATTGTAAGGAAAACATTCAATACAATGTATTGCATGACATCACACTTTCACGCAGCTAAATTCTGTTAATTTTGAAGTGTTCACAGATTATGTTAGAAATATTTAGTCTTTCAGATTTTCATATTATTTCAGTGAAAGAAATCTGTATCGTAATGAAATTTTACGTTATATTGTGTATTTAAATAAAAAGCAAATGACATTCGTCATTTAATAAAATTGTTCACCATATGCAGGCTACTACGCTATTAGTGATGTAAGATGAGCCGTTCAACCAGAGGCAAAGTAGTTTTCTATTTGCATAATTTACTTATTATCAAGCACCACTTTAGAGCATTTCTATTAAATTCAGTTATTTAATGCTGTGCAACGGCTACAGGGACGTGTTCAACAATAATTCCGCTCTTCAATACCATCTTTGAATTATATTTGATATTATGCTGTCTTAATTTTTCTATGAATGCAATTTGGTTGTATTTTAATTATGGTGAAAGTGCACTAATCTGCATTTATATTAGTATTATTATTGTTCCTTTTCAGATAATTAAATCAGATGCTTTACACAAACGTGTACCTATATTTGTTTTCATGTTGAGATGACCACAATAATATTATTCACTTTCGGCATTGTCATGATTTGGAAACATGCAACAAAAGATTGGCATGTAGGAAATATAATTCCACTTTTGAAAGTCGTCTATTTTTAAAAGGTAAGTGATGTTCGAGATGTATGCTGATACTTGATATATACTATTCATATGACTTGACAAACATAATAAATGTGAACTTATTAGATTTTCTACTATCACAATTCACTTATAAATATTATTAGTAGTACATTACTTTTGATTTTTAAAGCTGCTTCATACAAACAAAAGAAGTATAGTACATATTTGCGTTCACCATTTTCACTTTCACAATTCACATAATATGAAACTGAATACTTCATATACAGGAAATGAAAATGAAGTACAACTTGTAATCATTGTTATTGCTAGTTTTCATGTTAAATTTGCATGTTTTCAGATATAAAAGTTATGCATCACACTAATGTAAGTATCACTGGAGCCATTCGCAGAAATCTTCAACGAACTACCATTTCTTGCAAACATTCAATTGCACATGGAGAAAAAGTAAGCAATATAATAATGCTTATGACATGATCAACATCCTGCATGATACTGTTTGCATTTACTTTAGATGTGCATTTTTAGTATTAATTTACTTATTTTTTAATATTTAAAAATTTACCTTTCAAATACTTTACATCGGTGATCGAGTCTTTTAAAACATTTATTTACTTATTTATTCACTTACATCTATATTTGTTGTTTGTATGTTACATGATCATCGTTTTTATTAATATTTTACCAAATTTCAAATTATTTCACGTGAGTTCTTGGAATTTTTTTTGAATACTTTAGTTCTTTTTTCAAAGTAATTTCTTAAATAAATCTATATATTCTTTTTAACATAAATTTTGATTATTTTTTATTATTGTACTATTTTGTCTTTCATTTCATTTCCTTTCCTTTCATTCTCAAATCAGAACTTTGGATCAATCTTCTATAATAATAATAATAATAATAATAATAATAATAATAATAATAATAATAATAATAATAATAATAATAATAATAATAATAATAATAATAATAATAATAATAATAATAATAATAATAATAATGCGGATAACTGAAAGCAGCAATGGCTTTCCACAAAACGTATGCACTCATGTACATGTATGTTTGCTTTCTTTCAGTTTTCACTTTCTAAAAATATCTCCGTAAAATTTAAAATTTAGTTGGCTCTGCTGACTAAGTAAATTGATGCGTCAGTTTAACACAATTAATAACAACTTGCTTGCATTCAACTTTCTATACTCTTTCATTCACTTGCCACAAGTACAATCTTGTTTCATTTTCATTCAAAATTTTCCCCCATTTTATTAATTTCCCATTTTCACTTTGTTATTTGTCTTTTCAATAATTTGATAGCCACAAATTAATCAATGTCATAATATTTTCATTATTATTATTATTATTATTTTGCTGATAGACAAGTTGCAACGATTTGTTTCATCTTATAATAATAACAAAGATGAAACAATCAATATTAGCAGAAATGAAAATGAAAAATGAATGAATGAAAAAGTAGAAATGAAGCAGAAAGAAAGTAGAATATAATGAGAAAAAGGCAAGTGCGTGGCTACTGGCTTAAAGTGGTGAAGCCGACTGAATGACTGTATTTGGCAGCAGCAAGGAATCTGACCACAACAAGAAAGCATGTATAAAAATAAAATTGATTAACTTATTTATGCCGGTGAACATTGTAAATTAATTTGTAGGGTTTTGTTATTTTTTGGCAATATATTACACTTTTTTGAAAGCAAACCCAAAAATGTGTGGATATATTATAATGCGTTTCAATCTGGAAGCGCATCATTTCACACTGCGCTTTATGTTCGGTTTCACTGTTTGTTCAACGTTGTCAAATCACACTAATGAGAATCATAACAATAATCATTAAGGCATTTGTTTACTTACATATTCTTATCTTCTTGATTGCTTAATTGCATGTTGATGCCAAATTAATCTAGCACGTTTTCAGCATTGACAAAAACTTTAGAAACGGTCTGTGGTGTTGACGTATGCCATTGTTACGGCATTAGCGCTGTGACTCAAAACTTGCTCGAATGCGCTGATGTATTCTAATGCTGCCCTGACCAGATTCAATATTTATACATTGATGTAATAAACAAACTTTGTTCTTACTGATACCAGTGATACTATTTTGAACTGTTGGCACACGCTTTTATGAAAACTTGAAAAAACATGGAAGAGAATCACTAGGGAATCAATAATACTTTGAAAGCGATGAAGCATTCGATTTCTGTCATTAATAAGCTCTGCAGTCGCAGATCTTTAGGATTACGAAGCTGCAACGATGGTTGAAAGGGGAGGGAGGTTGTATAACGGAGCTGAATGGGTGGTTGGAGGTGTGGGGTGGATGAAAGAGTAAGTAGGAATTTTGTTGGCAAAGAAACAGTATTATTCGTAAAGAGAGAGAGAGGAAGAGTCATAAACAGGGAGAGAAAGAGACGTAAAAAGAAAAAAGCGAGGGATGGTAGGGAGGAGTAGGGAGGCTAAGAAGAAGGGAAACGTAGGAGGAGTAGGAGGAAGGGTTTTATACAGGAATTATATAGGAAAGCTGGACGAATTCAACGCGTCTTAGTGACAGCCAGTGCGACATGGGAGAATGGAATTTGCGTATGATCACGATGAATGAAATCGCGTCATAGTGACAACCAATTGGACATGGGATACAGAAGTATTTTGATGATATAATAATAATAATAATAATGATAATAATGCGGATAATTTAAAGCAGCAATGAAATTTCATCGAACATACAACTGAATAACGTACATGGATGTTTGCTTTCTTTTACTTTTCACATTAGAAAAAAATAGGTGCAAAGGAAAGTACTGGAAGGAAAATGGATTTGTACTTGGTTTGTACCTACTAATTAGATAGACATTTATGTAGGACTAACGCGGGAATGTGAAGCATGGCAGAAAACCATCAGGTCTCGTTGTATGCAAACAAGCACACAAGCCAAAACAAACACGACATTACAATATATGTGAAATTCAGGCAGGAATCACAAAACAATAGAATAGAAAGATGTGCGAATGTACAAGCACTAATCTAATTGTTGCCAGCCGATTTGGATGCAGCACAGATTCAATGTTGTCAGTGAAATAAATACAGTCCCATTGCACGTTAATGACGTAATTCCTGCAGACAGTTTATTTTAGATATACACAGAATACAAAGCATAAAGAAGAAATAAAGCAGATAAGATGAGGAAAACTAAAAAATGCTTTTAATATTAACTTAAAGTGTACTTCAAAAATAAAATCACATAAGGATAATTAATAATTGAAAATGCAATTATGTACAGTATTTCAATTGGCAAATTATTGATATGAAGGTTACTAAAGAATACACAAATGAGAGACAAGCAAACATTGCATCCATAATTATATTAATTCAGTGCTGTTCGATAAACGGGGCGATGCGTAATGAAGATGCGAAGGCTACATTCAGGTAAGAATTTCATACTGAAACTTATTTTCCTGTTGTTTTGCTATGAATACATCTATATTAAAGTATTTGAGCAATATTCAATATGAAGATGCGTAAAAAAACTTGAAATACTTTTAGAGCAGAATTCACAATTACATATAGTTGAACGTTGAAGGTTTTGAACAATTCCATATTTCAATTTGCTATTTTAGGTAATCATCTAAATTTTATTGGAGAGGACGATAGAATTTTCAATTTACACTTGCTTATGGCATTCAATTTCATTCTTAACTTAGCAGGTCGAATATCATTAAGCGTATAGTGATATCTATTATGCAGAACAGAAAAATACCGTTTTCATACAGAAATCGATTTCAATTTAATTTTATTGTCACTTTATGTTGTTTTCTAAATTTTTCACCATGAAGACATTAGATAAATCAACATTTTTATATAGTTAATGATGCTTAGCATAGAGCGCAACCAGTGTGCTCAATTATTGTTTATTTTTTGTTGACATTATGTTCTAATTCATATTAGAGTAGCGTATCCAACTTACGTGAGCCGGTGTTTAACGCTACGTGCGCAGTGTCTGACTTTTATGCAAATTGGGCGGTTTCAAAATTAACTTCATATTAGCAGTGCACCAGTTAAATTGACTTTGTTGACTAACAGAAGCATCGACAGTGATGTTTGCTCGATCTATTTCTGCTTTAACTACTGAGTAAGGTGTATTATTAGATATAGAAGAATCTTATCTTTTCAAACAAAGGCGTGGTGCAGATTCAACTCAAATTAGCATGCAATTTCAATTTGTTTGCTTTTGAGCTTATGCGTGGCCCAAATAATGTTTGTTCATCGAAATGAAATACGTTTCATACATGTTAATCAATAGAAATGAACTTTATGTAAATTTTCCTGTGGCTACTATTAGTTGCTCTAGAAATTCATTTCAAATGATTGTAGGCGAGCGAGGTGCGGCGAACGAACAATGGCGCTTTCAATGCGATGACAGACGAAGAAGACCATTAAAAACGGCTTTGTTTTTTTATTTATTATAACATTACTTCATTAAATTAATTCTTCTACATTTAGATACAGAAGAATAGAAGATAAAAGAAGACATCACAAAGACAAGGGTAAGTTAGGTAAGTATAATTCTTTGAGTTAGACTAATTAGCTAAAGATCACTGAGAAGTTCTTGAGTCTGTAATCTATATAAACTCCAGCTGTAAGTTATCGAGCATTTAATTCAGATATTTGTTAATTAGAGTAATTGGATGTAGATCATGAGTATTACTTTAATAAATTTGAGTGGCTTTCCGCATTTGAACGTTTTCATGTCCCATGCCTTGTCGAGTTGAGTTTAGGGTTCATTTGCGGAAAGTGAAATGGTCGATCATTTCAAAGGACAATTTTTGAGCATAGTGAGTTTGTAGCACTGCTATAGTTTGAGTATTAGAATAAGTAAATGTTTGAGAATAGCAGTGCAAGGATAGGAGGAATGGTGAGATAGGGTGGTTTGCAGGAGTTCGACGGGTTACACTGCACGACGCGACCCTAACCATCTCACATGATCAAAGTCCATATTTTCACAGCTCACCATTTCCTCTCCCGGTTGCGGTACCAGGGGCCTGCCGCCTTGCTCGGATCCCAGCAATGGGAGCTCAAGCAAGGTTTTTTTTCAGCTCGACCGCCCCCCGCGCCGCCCCCCGCCCTCCTGCCCGTTAACGGGGACTTCCCACGTGCGGAGTCTCCTAGTCCCGTGCTGGCCAGAGACCGATTTTAAAGAGATGACCCTGTCCATTTGTGTGGTAATGGACGTTGTTTGAAATCTTGTGCAATGGGATTTCAACACCTTTGTGAATTCGTAAGACGTATCTGTCCTAGAGGCAGTTATGCAAATTCGCAATTGACGTAGTGCTGAGACTCTGTTTCAGTGCCAATCTAGTGGTGATCGTTACTCCCCAAGAGGAACGGTAAGCGTCGCTATGCTTTTGTGTTATTGTCTCGCTGGCTCTGGTCGACTTGATCCAATGATTGACATCAGATCGGCCGTCACACCTTTTAACTAGTTCATTTGGCGTTGCACCTTTCATCAGTTTAGGCATAATACATTTGAAATTAATCTCCATCGAGAGTTTCCCCTTTTAATCATGCTAAATAGTTTAAATTTGTTTAAAATTTTTACATTAATTTTTTCATTTAGGAACTTTAATGATAAATAAAATATAATGTTCATTCATCTAATAATTGGGCAAATTCAATAATTATTAAATTTCATAAATGTTTTTCAGTTTTTCATTTACATTTCATCTTGTAAAAGATTTTAATTATTCATTAAAAATATATTATTATCACTATAAAGTTAATGTAAAGCAGTTTTTAAATTAAATAATGTAATGTCAATGTACATTTTTACTTTAAATCTGTGTAATGTAAACAGTTAAAAGAAATATAATATGGTAAACATTAAATTAGCATAATTTTATTTATAGCTATTGTTTGAATATAAATTTTTTACTTATAAAAATGTTAATCGGGGTCTCCTTTAATTAGGCAGTGGCAAAAGTAAATTTGGTATAAATGAAATAAACAATTAGCTTAGGCAAGGTGCAACGAGTTTAATCTTTTTATAAATAGGAAGTAATCTTCTATAAATAGAATATTTTTAATCCGTAACATGTAGGAAAACAATGCATTAAATATGAGCTTAATTTTAATATGCTAATTAGAAAGATAAAATGCAACGTAAAGGAAACACTGAGTAATTTAATTTTTAATTAGGTTAAATAACGTCACTCGCAACAACATATTTCAGCAGTGAGAGTTTTTTAATAAATGATTAACCTACAATGTAAACACAAAAGTGGGTCATAATATTTTCTAATTAGGTATAATAACGTCACACGTAACTACATATTTCAGCAGGGATTTTAATTAGTTAATTAGAGGGTTTTAATTGCAAGCAAGAAACAGCAACTTACAGTAGTCAGTTTTATTTGAAAAGATAAGTAGGCATAATACATTAAATCAATAATGATGAGTTGTAAATCATACGGTAAGTATGCAAACATGAGTTGGTTCTGCAGGACAGTACATTAATATTGAGTGTCAGGTGTGACGGCTATCGATGTGCATGAGGTTGCAAGCATACGATTTACGCTTGCGAGACGATTCACATTTGCGTGGCAGCGCACGCCATCTGGTGCGGAAGCTACGTCTTCGGCGGATCAGAATGGCCATCTGGTCCGTCGAGGGTGGATCGGATGGATCCACCCATGGTCATCTCGGCCAAAATCGTGAGGCCAGCACGTGGGCTAGGAGGCGATGATGCCGTGGGGGTCCCCGGGGCAGGAGGGTGGGGGGCGGCGCGGGGGCGGTCGGGCTGACCGGAAAGGCAGGCCCCCACCGTAACCGAAAACTTTTTTTTAAAAAAAATTCACAAAAAAAAGCAACCTTCCCCCCCGCTGAATCGACGAAAACGCGAAATCTCCCCCACCCTCACGATTTTTTCATGGAAAGCGCAAATCTCCCCTCCCCTGCAGACAAGGAAAAATGCAAAATCTCCCCCACTCTGTTGGGCAGGCAAAAAACGCACTATCTCCCCTCCCCTTGGAGCGGGGAAAAGCACTAAACTCCCCGCACATCTGAGGCAGGTGAAACAACTAAGTCTCACCCGCCTCTTCAGCGCGGAAAGCCTAGGCTTTCCCCGCTCCAGGGAAGAGGAGCGTGCGCTCTGCCTGCCCAAAGAGCAAGGAAGAGTTTGCACTCTCCCTTGTCTAAGGGAGGGGAGCTTCACGCTCCAGGATGGGGCCCATTTTTGGTCTCTCCATCCTCCACCTGCATTAAATATTTCAAGTCCCACTTCCGGCATGTTTGCCATTTCGCAGAACTCATTTATGCCAGACTTTTTATCTGTTTGTTTGTATTACATTGCACATTTATATTTTTTTTGAAAAATAAACTTTTTCATTAATAAAGAATTGTTGTTGTTGTTGCATTGTTCTTGGTTTATATTAAAAGAAAAAAAATTTTTTTTTCTTACTTTTAAATAGATTATTAATTTACGTGTGTTACGTGTATTATTTCATTTTTCCCCCATTTTAACTGTTTTGTTTTTGTTCCTATAAACTAATTAATATTGCTGGCTGGCAACTAGTAATGGCAAACATGATTTTCCCCTTTTTAACTAATCCTACATGAGCATCATCGTTAAGAAATAACGCAGTATTGGTCTTTTGTTACGTCTGTGTATTGTGTCTTTGTAATGAAGAAGCTTTCCACACTCGACATCGCCAAATCGTATCTTCTCCAACGTGCCTATATACTTACCTCACTTGACCAACGAACGGAATTGACCAACGAACGCAATTGACCAACAAACGATTCGATCCAACCTATCCACAACCTTTCACCGATCTTGGCTTTCTCGACTTGTCTTCTTTCTTCTCCATGTGCATTTTTTTCCATGGTTTGTTACGTGTTTACTTATTTGTATGTAATGCTTTTCATGTGTCAGAGATTTTACAAAGTCGAACTCAAAATAAAAGAATCAGAGAAAAAATATTTGAAGAAATAAATTTAAAAAAACATGCAAATGTACAATATAAGAAGAAAAAAAGTGAAAATCAAAGAAATCAAAAGAAATAATAGGAGAAATTAAAAAATGAATAAAATGTATAAAATAAAGTAAGGGAAAACAAAGTTTGAATGAATGTTTGAAGTTTAACAGCTTGAAAAATAAAAATAAAGTAAAAAATTTGCTTTGGAATGGTACAAAATTAAGCTATGTAAGTAAATAAAAACAAAAATTACAAAATTAAAATTGTAAAGTAAATAAGATATAAAATAGAAAATAAATAAATATAAAAAAATAAGTATAAAAAATAAGATTAAAATTCAATAAAATGTATAAAGTAGGGAAATATAGTTTAAATGAATAAGAAAAAAATAAAAATAAAAAGATTTTGCTATGGAAATGGTACAAAATTAAACTATGTAAAAAAAAGAAAAACAAAAATTGCAAAATGAACAAAAATCAAAAATTATTTCGACACATGAAAGCAGTTGCATACATAAATTTTGCTGCGTGAAAGACCAAGTACTGCATTAATTCAAAACTCAGCCATGTAGGTTGGTCGTTAACTTAATTACAACTATGGGATAACTTCGCCCTTTCGAAGTATCCCAATCCCAGACCTACAGAATTGGGGTCCCAGGAACTTTGTCTTCTCTTGTTCTGCTTCGTGTGGTCCTCGATCTGCTTCGTGTGGTCCTCGATCTGCTTCGTGTGGTCCTCGATCTGCTTCGTGTGGTCCTCGATCTGCTTCGTGTGGTCCTCGATCTGCTTCGTGTCGTCCTCGATCTGTTTCGTGCCGTCCTCGATCTGCTTCGTGTCGTCCGCGTTTTCACTTCTTCTTTTCTTCATTAGTCATATCTGTATGAATGGTAAATGTTAAATTAAAACTTTTCGCACTTTATTACACAGTGGAATTAAAAAATTGAACAAAGAATTTGGAAATGAAAGAAGTAACTGATTTTCAATTGAAGATAACCTTAAAAAAATGATTATATATAGAGAGTTTCAAAAAAAAGTAACAACGAGAAAACTTTGAATACTTTCAACAATTAAAAACCGACTTCAGTAGTTACTTAACGCCAACGTTTGACGTTTGACGATGCTGTTACTTGCCACGCAAATAAAACAAACAAGCGCACCATTACTGATTGATGATAAAGCAATTTTCAAGCGATACTCATTTGCATACTGTAGCAATAGAAACCGGTTTGAGTTGATTGGAAAATTTTCTGGACGAGGAATTAATTCTAACCGAACGCTATGAAATCAGTTAAATTAAAACCTCAAGCACAGCGAATGACCTACATAAATGGAACTCATCGCAAAATGTTTTCAATAAAATATAAGCACACTCGCTGCATATGCTGACAAATAAAGTTAATCTAACAAAAGGTGTAATTTACCGAATGTTTCTGATGCTGTGAAATTTGAAAAAATAATTTAAAGTGAAAAAAAGTTAATTAATTTTCAATCTTTCTAAAGATGAAGTCATACCTAATCTTAATATGAAAATTAAAAAGAACTGTTTTACAGTGAAAAGTATCTCACTCATATACTACATACTACAAACTTGAATAATTTCATTAAACTAAGGAATAACTTCACCCTTTCGAAGTATCCTTAGCCTTGCTTTACAGATCCACAAGAAATCGCATTTACCTCTTGCCTTCTCTTGTTCTGCTTCGTGCCGTCCGTGTTTTCACATTTTCTTTGCACCATTCTTTAAACCTGTAATAATGATATTAAATCAAAACTATCCTCACTTTATCACAAAATAGATTTACAACAAATATAATAATTAAGTGCTATCTAATTAAAAAATAATTGTTTACCAAATTAGTAAACAAAGTTTAAAAAAATAACAAGCAGAAAAGTGGAATACTTGTCTGTAAATCTGAAGCGGCCTTCAGCAGCTACTTAACGCCCGTAATGAACGCAGAGAACGTTCAACAATGCTACCACTTGCCACGTAAATTAAACAAACAAACGCACCCTTACTGATGATAAGGAAGCGCTATAGCAATAGTTATTTGCATAATGCAGCGTTAGAAACCGGTTTTGAGTGCGTTAGAACTCTTGGTTGAAAATAAATTCTAACCTAAGCCGCGTTACAATATGAACAGAATAAAAATGCACTGCTAAATTCTACTAATAATGAAAGCAATGACCTTGACGTTTACAATTCAGTCAAAATATAAACTATCTGACAAAAAAAGGTCATAACAAAGCAAAATTCATTTAGACAAAACACACCTACGTATTTTTGAAAATTTTCTTAAATCAGAAAAACAAGTAGCTGAAATAAGGCTAATTTTAAGTGAACAATTTGCGGGCAAAAGCTTGCTTATGGTCTATTGAAAGTACATGTTGGTTATTGCAAAGGTGATTTTCGAAAGCCCATATTTTAATAATAGATGAACAATGCGTACAGGGTGTATGTAA
Source organism: Trichinella murrelli (assembly GCA_002221485.1). Taxonomy (NCBI): domain Eukaryota; kingdom Metazoa; phylum Nematoda; class Enoplea; order Trichinellida; family Trichinellidae; genus Trichinella; species Trichinella murrelli. Next base: position 13,226,473 of record CM008135.1, on the reverse strand, counting down.
TGAAACTTCATTGTACGGAAATTTGGCGTTTATTATGTCACCTATTATCTGATTTTGAGAAATATTCATACAATATGTTGAGAAATTACGCTCAATATCGATTCTCAATTATATTGTTAACTAATTAAGACTTAAAAATGAAAAAATTGCCACTTACTGCTAAATGCGCCGTCTACTCATTTTTGATGTTCATTCTCATTCGGTGTTGATTAAAAAATTATTTTTCAGAAATTATTCCAAAAAATAATAATGAATAGAAAGCAAAAATAGTGTTCGGCTTCAATGTTTGCCTTCAGTCAATTTTCGAATCAAAACGCTGAGCTACCATCCACGGACGGCGTCAAACTGAAATGATTTCTATTATGTCAGTAAAGCAAACGACCTCGCATGCAAATTTTCATTTTATTCATTTCTGCTGATAAATATGGCTACTGTACATTTTTCATTGATCGGCAAAAAGAAATGCAGGGTTTGGGCGAAATCTGTCCAGTTGTTGTAGAATAATGGGCTTCTAGTGTTGGCACTTTGCCTACGTCAATACATAGTTAAGCGAGTCACTTGATTTCTGATATTTCGAGAACTATTCAACTAGAACGGCGGGGATTGGTTTGTTGTAATTCTCTAAGCGCACTGTGCAAGCTTTCGCCAAATCCTAAAATCTTGGGAAGAGTTTTGGCAGGAAACGTAATCTATTTTCTGCACGTTTGCATTATTGTTCTTTTTATACAGTGCTACTTTCTAGTTGATAGTAGTGTTAAAGAACAGTTTGTATGATTATTAAAAATAGTTGATTGGTGAAATCTATTGTTTTTAGTAATAACATGAGAAGGAAACGGCGTTTATCATAATTCTCATTCATAAGTGAATTGTTACGTAGATGTAAAATATTTTTGTTGATTGTCTTGAATCATATTTGCTTTTTTTTAAAATAAATACAGTCCTATCAGATACACTTTTTCCGTATTCACTTAATTATTCTAAGTGGAATTCTGAAGAATCATATTCTTATGTATGGCCATTTTGGGATAAATCTCATGCACATTTCAAGTAATTTGTTGCTTGGTGGAATTTGCTCAAAGCACATAAAAATAAGTCTACCTTAATCATCAGAAATCGTTTGTCTAAGTAAATTGCACGGTTTTGAATTAGATGTAGCTGAGATGAGAAATTATAGCTGACAATGAATTATTTAATAGCAGAACCATGAATAATATATAACTGAAAATAAATATGAGTATTCATCTACAAGTTATTGAAATTGCTGTAGCAGTCTATTATAAATGAAATATATTTGAAATGTTTTCATATTTTCGATTAGTGGTTATTTCGATTTGAATTTATTAAGTAACATTTTCGAGATTGCAAGATTGAAACTTATTTTCTGCAAAAACGTTTTTCGTTATGGAATTTTAGACCGAATAACGTGTCGAACGGAGCTAAGTGACCGAATAACGCTATGCCAGGGTTGTTTCTCTCGAATATGCAGATTAATTTGTTTTCAAAATACTCTTTTCAATAACAGTGCGTTGGATTGCTTGAGTGACTTGCATGCTCACAGTATTACATCCATTCCACAAGTTGTTCCATTAAAACGATTCAGTACTTTAGCATGTTTTATTATCAAAATTCAAATTATTTTCAATGAAAATTTATAAAACGAATTGAATGAAAAATAATTGCTATAGAATAATAATCATGGGTTGCGTTGGACATTTTCTAGATGTCCTATTTCTTTTGTAAATACTCGTTTAGTCATATTCTACCAATAATGCGATTGAAATGCAAATTAAAAACAGATGCTGTTCCTAATTAAAAACACAAAGGTATAAAAGGGAGTTGTTCTGTGTGCGAATGCGCCTTAGGCTAACGGTATGTGGCTTGCAAACGTATTTCATTTCATTTTATCGAAATCAATTTCTCATAATTTAGAAACACATTAAAATAAAATACACCACAACGACGAAAGCTGGATTACAATTATAAGTTCCGTTTTTTTTGAGATACTTTGTAATTGACTTCAAAATACAGATGAAAATAGAAATTCAAAAGGTAATTTAGTCTTACATCTTATTTATGCTGCACGTATAACATATAGAATTTCATGTCTAATTTAACTTGAGATTTGTCAGGAATTATTTTACAAGATGTTTCATAAGTTAACAGCAATCTGTAATGAATGAGATATATGCAAGAGGCTTCGATATTTTAGTTTCCTGCCCATCATGAACTACATTTCTAGAGAAGAAGAGAGAGAGAGAGGTGCTTCAACGTCGAAGTGTACTACATTTAAGGTAACCGAATAACGTTACCAGAGGGTTATTTATTGACTATGCAAATCAGTGATTTGATTACTGGTTCACTAAATCACTATAAATGGTTCAAATAACAGTGATATTAGAAGAAGAGGCGTTTGAGGAGAGTGAGTTAGACTAGAGAGGGTTAGACAGAGAGTAAGTTAGATAGAGAGAGTTCAACAGAGAGGGAGTTAGATAGAGAGAGTTAGACAGAGAGGAGGTTAGATAGAGAGAGTTAGACAGTGAGTGAGTTAGACAGAGAGAGTTAAACAGAGAGTGAGTTAGACAAAGAGTAAGTTAGATAGAGAGAGTTAAACAGAGAGTGAGTTAGATAGAGAAATCTAGACAGAGAGTGAGTTAGATAGAGGGAGAAAGAGAGTCAGTTAGAGAGGGTTAAACAGAGAGTGAGTTAGACAGAGAGTAAGTTAGATAAAGAGAATTAAACAGAGAGTGAGTTAGATAGAGAGAGACACAGAGTGAGATTGAGAGGGTTAAACAGAGAGTGAGTTAGACAGAGAGTAAGTTAGACAGAGAGAGTTAAACAGAGAGTGAGTTAGATGGAGAGAGTTAAACAGAGAGGGGGTTAGATAGAGAGAGTTAGACAGAGAGTGAGTTAGATAGAGAGAGACAGAGAGTGAGTTAGATAGAGAAAGCTAGACAGAGAGTGAGTTAGATAGAGGGAGAAAGAGTCAGTTAGAGAGGGTTAAACAGAGAGTGAGTTAGACAGAGAGTAAGTTAGATAAAGAGAATTAAACAGAGAGTGAGTTAGATAGAGAGAGACACAGAGTGAGATTGAGAGGGTTAAACAGAGAGTGAGTTAGACAGAGAGTAAGTTAGACAGAGATAGTTAAACAGAGAGTGAGTTAGGTAGAGAGAGACAGAGAGTGAGTTTGAGAGGGTTAAACAGAGAATGAGTTAGATAGAGAGAGACAGAGAGTGAGGTAGATAGAGAGAGCTAGACAGAGAGTGAGTTAGATAGAGAGAGCTAGACAGAGAGTGAGTTAGATAGAGGGAGAAAGAGAGTCAGTTAGAGAGGGTTAAACAGAGAGTGAGTTAGACAGAGAGTAACTTAGATAAAGAGAATTAAACAGAGAGTAAGTTAGATAGAGAGAGACAGAGTGAGATTGAGAGGGTTAAACAGAGAGTGAGTTAGACAGAGAGTAAGTTAGACAGAGAGTAAGTTAGAGAGAGAGAGTTAAACAGAGAGTGAGTTAGATAGAGAGAGACAGAGAGTGAGTTAGATAGAGAAAGCTAGACAGAGAGTGAGTTAGATAGAGGGAGAAAGAGTCAGTTAGAGAGGGTTAAACAGAGAGTGAGTTAGACAGAGAGTAAGTTAGATAAAGAGAATTAAACAGAGAGTGAGTTAGATAGAGAGAGACACAGAGTGAGATTGAGAGGGTTAAACAGAGAGTGAGTTAGACAGAGAGTAAGTTAGACAGAGATAGTTAAACAGAGAGTGAGTTAGGTAGAGAGAGACAGAGAGTGAGTTTGAGAGGGTTAAACAGAGAATGAGTTAGATAGAGAGAGACAGAGAGTGAGTTAGATAGAGAGAGCTAGACAGAGAGTGAGTTAGATAGAGGGAGAAAGAGAGTCAGTTAGAGAGGGTTAAACAGAGAGTGAGTTAGACAGAGAGTAACTTAGATAAAGAGAATTAAACAGAGAGTAAGTTAGATAGAGAGAGACAGAGTGAGATTGAGAGGGTTAAACAGAGAGTGAGTTAGACAGAGAGTAAGTTAGACAGAGAGTAAGTTAGATAGAGAGAGTTAAACAGAGAGTGAGTTAGATAGAGAGAGACAGAGAGTGAGTTAGATAGAGAAAGCTAGACAGAGAGTGAGTTAGATAGAGGGAGAAAGAGTCAGTTAGAGAGGGTTAAACAGAGAGTGAGTTAGACAGAGAGTAAGTTAGATAAAGAGAATTAAACAGAGAGTGAGTTAGATAGAGAGAGACACAGAGTGAGATTGAGAGGGTTAAACAGAGAGTGAGTTAGACAGAGAGTAAGTTAGACAGAGATAGTTAAACAGAGAGTGAGTTAGGTAGAGAGAGACAGAGAGTGAGTTTGAGAGGGTTAAACAGAGAATGAGTTAGATAGAGAGAGACAGAGAGTGAGTTAGATAGAGAGAGCTAGACAGAGAGTGAGTTAGATAGAGGGAGAAAGAGAGTGAGTTAGAGAGGGTTAAACAGAGAGTGAGTTAGACAGAGAGTAAGTTAGATAAAGAGAATTAAACAGAGAGTGTGTTAGATAAAGAGAATTAAACAGAGAGTGAGTTACACAGAGAGTAAGTTAGATAGAGAGAGTTAAACAGAGAGTGAGTTAGATGGAGAGAGTTAAACAGAGAGGGGGTTAGATAGAGAGAATTAGACAGAGAGTGAGTTAGATAGAGGGAGAAAGAGAGTGAGTTAGAGAGGGTTAAACAGAGAGTGAGTTAGACAGAGAGCAATTTAGATAAAGAGAATTAAACACAGAGTAAGTTAGATAAAGAGAGACAGAGAGGGAGTTTGAGAGGGCTAAACAGAGAGGGGATTAGATAGAGAGAGTTACACAGAGAGTGAGTCAGATAGCGAGAGTTAAACTGAGAGGGGGTTACATAGACAGAGCTAGACAGAGAGTGAGTTAGATAGAGGGAGAAAGAGAGTGAGTTAAAGAGGGTTAAACAGAGAGTGAGTTAGACAGAGAGTAAGTTAGATAGAGAGAATTAAACCGAGAGTGAGTTAGATAGAGAGAATTAAACAGAGAGGGGGTTAGATAGAGAGAGTTAGACAGAGAGTGAAGTAGATAGAGGGAGAAAGAGAGTGAGATTGAGAGGGTTAAACAGAGAGTGAGTTAGACAGAGAGTAAGTTAGACAGAGATAGTTAAACAGAGAGTGAGTTAGGTAGAGAGAGACAGAGAGTGAGTTTGAGAGGGTTAAACAGAGAATGAGTTAGATAGAGAGAGACAGAGAGTGAGTTAGATAGAGAGAGCTAGACAGAGAGTGAGTTAGATAGAGGGAGAAAGAGAGTCAGTTAGAGAGGGTTAAACAGAGAGTGAGTTAGACAGAGAGTAACTTAGATAAAGAGAATTAAACAGAGAGTAAGTTAGATAGAGAGAGACAGAGTGAGATTGAGAGGGTTAAGCAGAGAGTGAGTTAGACAGAGAGTAAGTTAGAAAGAGAGAGTTAAACAGAGAGTGAGTTAGATGGAGAGAGACAGAGAGGGAGTTTGAGAGGGCTAAACAGAGAGGGGATTAGATAGAGAGAGTTACACAGAGAGTGAGTCAGATAGCGAGAGTTAAACAGAGAGGGGGTTACATAGACAGAGCTAGACAGAGAGTGAGTTAGATAGAGGGAGAAAGAGAGTGAGTTAGAGAGGGTTAAACAGAGAGTGAGTTAGACAGAGAGCAATTTAGATAAAGAGAATTAAACACAGAGTAAGTTAGATAGAGAGAGACAGAGAGGGAGTTTGAGAGGGCTAAACAGAGAGGGGATTAGATAGAGAGAGTTACACAGAGAGTGAGTCAGATAGCGAGAGTTAAACAGAGAAGGGGTTACATAGACAGAGCTAGACAGAGAGTGAGTTAGATAGAGGGAGAAAGAGAGTGAGTTAGAGAGGGTTAAACAGAGAGTGAGTTAGACAGAGAGTAAGTTAGATAGAGAGAATTAAACAGAGAGTGAGTTAGATAGAGAGGGACAGAGAGTAAGTTAGATAGAGAGAGTTAAACAGAGAGTGAGTTAGATAGAGAGAATTAAACAGAGAGGGGGTTAGATAGAGCGAGTTAGACAGAGAGTGAAGTAGATAGAGGGAGAAAGAGAGTGAGTTAGAGAGGGTTAAACAGAGAGTGAGTTAGACAGAGAGTAAGTTAGATAAAGAGAATTAAACAGAGAGTGTGTTAGATAAAGAGAATTAAACAGAGAGTGAGTTACACAGAGAGTAAGTTAGATAGAGAGAGTTAAACAGAGAGTGAGTTAGATGGAGGGAGTTAAACAGAGAGGGGGTTAGATAGAGAGAGTTAGACAGAGAGTGAAGTAGATAGAGGGAGAAAGAGAGTGAGTTAGAGAGGGTTAAACAGAGAGTGAGTTAGACAGAGAGTAAGTTAGATAAAGAGAATTAAACAGAGAGTGAGTTAGATAGAGAGAGACAGAGAATGAGTTTGAGAGGGTTAAACAGAGAGGGGGTTAGATAGAGAGAGTTACACAGAGAGTGAGTTATAATGAGAGAGCTAGACAGAGAGTGAGTTAGATAAAGGGAGAAAGAGAGTGAGTTAGAAAGAGGGTAAGTTAGATAGAGAGAATTAAACAGAGAGGGGGTTAGATAGAGCGAGTTAGACAGAGAGTGAAGTAGATAGAGGGAGAAAGAGAGTGAGTTAGAGAGGGTTAAACAGAGAGTGAGTTAGACAGAGAGTAAGTTAGATAAAGAGAATTAAACAGAGAGTGTGTTAGATAAAGAGAATTAAACAGAGAGTGAGTTACACAGAGAGTAAGTTAGATAGAGAGAGTTAAACAGAGAGTGAGTTAGATGGAGGGAGTTAAACAGAGAGGGGGTTAGATAGAGAGAGTTAGACAGAGAGTGAGGTAGATAGAGAGAGGCAGAGAGTGGGTTAGACAGAGAGAGTTAAACAGAGAGTGAGTTAGATAGAGAGAATTAAACAGAGAGGGGGTTAGATAGAGAGAGTTAGACAGAGAGCGAAGTAGATAGAGGGAGAAAGAGAGTGAGTTAGAGAGGGTTAAACAGAGAGTGAGTTAGACAGAGAGTAAGTTAGATAGAGAGAGTTAAACAGAGAGTGAGTTAGATAGAGAGAATTAAACAGAGAGGGGGTTAGATAGAGAGAGTTAGACAGAGAGTGAAGTAGATAGAGGGAGAAAGAGAGTGAGTTAGAGAGGGTTAAACAGAGAGTGAGTTAGACAGAGAGTAAGTTAGATAAAGAGAATTAAACAGAGAGTGAGTTAGATAGAGAGAGACAGAGAATGAGTTTGAGAGGGTTAAACAGAGAGGGGGTTAGATAGAGAGAGTTACACAGAGAGTGAGTTATAATGAGAGAGCTAGACAGAGAGTGAGTTAGATAAAGGGAGAAAGAGAGTGAGTTAGAGAGGGTTAAACAGAGAGTGAGTTAGAAAGAGGGTAAGTTAGATAAAGAGAATTAAACAGAGAGTGAGTTAGATAGAGAGAGACACAGAGTGAGATTGAGAGGGTTAAACAGAGAGTGAGTTAGACAGAGAGTAAGTTAGACAGAGATAGTTAAACAGAGAGTGAGTTAGGTAGAGAGAGACAGAGAGTGAGTTTGAGAGGGTTAAACAGAGAATGAGTTAGATAGAGAGAGACAGAGAGTGAGTTAGATAGAGAGAGCTAGACAGAGAGTGAGTTAGATAGAGGGAGAAAGAGAGTGAGTTAGAGAGGGTTAAACAGAGAGTGAGTTAGACAGAGAGTAAGTTAGATAAAGAGAATTAAACAGAGAGAGAGAATAAAGAGAATAAAAAGAGATGAAAAAAAAAGTTAAAAGAAGAAAGAGTGAGTTAGATGAGTAGAGTAATTACAGAGGTAGTTAGAAGAGAATTAAACAGAGAGGTGAGAGATTAACAGAGAGTGAGTTACACAGAGAGTAAGTTAGATAGAGAGAGTTAAACAGAGAGTGAGTTAGATGGAGAGAGTTAAACAGAGAGGGGTTAGATAGAGAGAATAGACAGAGAGTGAGTTAGATAGAGGAGAAAGAGAGTGAGTTAGAGAGGGTTAAACAGAGAGTGAGTTAGACAGAGAGCAATTTAGATAAAGAGAATTAAACACAGAGTAAGTTAGATAAAGAGAGACAGAGAGGATTTGAGAGGCTAAACAGAGAGGGGATTAGATAGAGAGAGTTACACAGAGAGTGAGTCAGATAGCGAGAGTTAAACTGAGAGGGGTTACATAGACAGAGCTAGACAGAGAGTGAGTTAGATAGAGGGAGAAAGAGAGTGAGTTAAAGAGGGTTAAACAGAGAGTGAGTTAGACAGAGAGTAAGTTAGATAGAGAGAATTAAACCGAGAGTGAGTTAGATAGAGAGAATTAAACAGAGAGGGGGTTAGATAGAGAGAGTTAGACAGAGAGTGCAGTAGATAGAGGGAGAAAGAGAGTGAGATTGAGAGGGTTAAACAGAGAGTGAGTTAGACAGAGAGTAAGTTAGACAGAGATAGTTAAACAGAGAGTGAGTTAGGTAGAGAGAGACAGAGAGTGAGTTTGAGAGGGTTAAACAGAGAATGAGTTAGATAGAGAGAGACAGAGAGTGAGTTAGATAGAGAGAGCTAGACAGAGAGTGAGTTAGATAGAGGGAGAAAGAGAGTCAGTTAGAGAGGGTTAAACAGAGAGTGAGTTAGACAGAGAGTAACTTAGATAAAGAGAATTAAACAGAGAGTAAGTTAGATAGAGAGAGACAGAGTGAGATTGAGAGGGTTAAGCAGAGAGTGAGTTAGACAGAGAGTAAGTTAGAAAGAGAGAGTTAAACAGAGAGTGAGTTAGATGGAGAGTGACAGAGAGGGAGTTTGAGAGGGCTAAACAGAGAGGGGATTAGATAGAGAGAGTTACACAGAGAGTGAGTCAGATAGCGAGAGTTAAACAGAGAGGGGGTAACATAGACAGAGCTAGACAGAGAGTGAGTTAGATAGAGGGAGAAAGAGAGTGAGTTAGAGAGGGTTAAACAGAGAGTGAGTTAGACAGAGAGCAATTTAGATAAAGAGAATTAAACACAGAGTAAGTTAGATAGAGAGAGACAGAGAGGGAGTTGAGAGGGCTAACAGAGAGGGGATTAGATAGAGAGAGTTAAACAGAGAGTGAGTCAAATAGCGAGAGTTAAACAGAGAAGGGTTACATAGACAGAGCTAGACAGAGAGTGAGTTAGATAGAGGGAGAAAGAGAGTGAGTTAGAGAGGGTTAAACAGAGAGTGATTAGACAGAGAGTAGTTAGATAGAGAGAGTTAGACAGAGAGTGAGTTAGATAGGGAGAGACAGAGAGTAAGTTAGATAGAGAGAGGTAAACAGAGAGTGAGTTAGATAGAGGGAGAAAGAGAGTGAGTTAGATAGAGAAAGCTAGACAGAGAGTGAGTTAGATAGAGGAGAAAGAGAGTGAGTTAGAGAGGGTTAACAGAGAGTGAGTTAGACAGAGAGGGGGTTAGATAGAGAGAGTTAGACAGAGAGTGAGTTAGATAAAGAGAATTAAACAGAGAGTGAGTTAGACAGAGAGTAAGTTAGATAGAGAGAGTTAAACAGAGAGTGAGTTAGATAGAGAGAGAAAGAGAGTAAGTTAGATAGAGAGAATTAAACAGAGAGTGAGTTAGATAGAGAGAGACAGAGAGTAAGTTAGAGAGAGTTAAACAGAGAGTGAGTTAGACAGAGAGTAAGTTAGACAGAGAGGGTAAGTTAGATAGAGAGAATTAAACAGAGAGGGGGTTAGATAGAGAGAGTTAGACAGAGAGTGAGGTAGATAGAGAGAGGCAGAGAGTGGGTTAGACAGAGAGAGTTAAACAGAGAGTGATTAGATAGAAGAATTAACAGAGAGGGGGTTAGATAGAGAGAGTAGACAGAGAGCGAAGTAGATAGAGGGAGAAAGAGAGTGATTAGAGAGGGTTAAACAGAGAGTGAGTTAGACAGAGAGTAAGTTAGATAGAGAGAGTTAAACAGAGAGTGAGTTAGATAGAGAGAATTAAACAGAGAGGGAGGTTAGATAGAGAGAGTTAGACAGAGAGTGAAGTTAGATAGAGGGAGAAAGAGAGGAGTTAGAGAGGGTTAAACAGAGAGTAGTTAGACAGAGAGTAAGTTAGATAAAGAGAATAACAGAGAGTGAGTTAGATAGAGAGAAACAGAGATGAGTTTGAGAGGGTTAAACAGAGGAGGGGGTTAGATAGAGAGAGTTACACAGAGAGTGAGTTATATGAGAGAGCTAGACAGAGAGTGAGTTAGATAAAGAGGAGAAAGAGAGTAGTTAGAGAGGGTTAAACAGAGAGTGAGTTAGAAAGAGGGTAAGTTAGAAGAGAGTTAACAGAGAGGGTTAGATAGAGAGGAGTTAGAAGAGAGTGAGTTAGAGAGAGAGTGGTTAGACAGAGGAGTAAAGAGAGTGAGTTAGATAGAGAGAGACAGAGAGTGAGTTAGATAGAGAAGACAGAGAGTGAGTTAGATAGAGGAGAAAGAGAGTGAGTTAGAGAGAGAAAGCTAGACAGAGAGAGAGAGAGAGAGAGAGAGAGAGAGACAGAGAGAGAGACACAGAGAGAGAGAGAGACAGAGAGAGAGAGACAGACAGAGAGAGACAGAGAGAGAGAGAGAGAGAGAGAGACAGAGAGAGAGAGAGAGAGAGCAGAGAGAGGAGAGAGGATAAAGAAAATTAAACAGAGAGAGAGTKAGATAGAGAGAGAAAGAGAGACAGACAGAGACAGAGAGAGAGATAGAGAGAGACAGAGAGTGAGTTAGATAGAGGAGTTAACAGAGAGGAGTTAGATAGAGAGAGAAGAGAGTGAGTTAGAGGGTAACAGAGAGTGAGACAGAGAGTGTTAGATTAAAGAGAATTAAACAGAGAGTGAGATAAAGAGAATTAAACAGAGAGTGAGTTAACAGAGAGTAGTTAGATAGAGAGAGTAACAGAGGAGTGAGGAAGAGAGTTAAACAGAGAGGGAGATAGAGAGATTAGACAGAGAGTGAGAGTGAGTAGAGAGGTAAGAGAGTAGAGAGAGAGTTAGAAAGAGATGAGTTAGATAAAGAGAGACAGAGAGGGAGTTTGAGAGGCTAAAGAGAGGGATTAGATAGAGAGAGTTACACAGAGAGTGAGTCAGATAGGAGAGTTAAACTGAGAGGGGTTACATAGACAGAGCTAGACAGAGAGGAGTTAGATAGAGGAGAAAGAGAGTAGTAAAGAGGGTTAAACAGAGAGTGAGTTAGACAGAGAGTAAGTTAGATAGAGAGATTAAACGAGAGTGAGTTAGATAGAGAGAATTAAACAGAGAGGGGTTAGATAGAGAGAGTAGACAGAGAGTGCAGTAGATAGAGAGAAAGAGAGAGATTGAGAGGGTTAAACAGGATGATTAGACAGAGAGTAAGTTAGACAGAGATAGTTAAACAGAGAGTGAGTTAGGTAGAGAGAGACAGAGAGTGAGTTTGAGAGGGTTAAACAGAGAATGAGTTAGATAGAGAGAGACAGAGAGTGAGTTAGATAGAGAGAGCTAGACAGAGAGTGAGTTAGATAGAGGGAGAAAGAGAGTCAGTTAGAGAGGGTTAAACAGAGAGTGAGTTAGACAGAGAGTAACTTAGATAAAGAGAATTAAACAGAGAGTAAGTTAGATAGAGAGAGACAGAGTGAGATTGAGAGGGTTAAGCAGAGAGTGAGTTAGACAGAGAGTAAGTTAGAAAGAGAGTTAAACAGAGAGTGAGTTAGATGGAAGTGACAGAGAGGGAGTTGAGAGGCTAAACAGAGAGGGGATTAGATAGAGAGAGTTACACAGAGAGTGAGTCAGATAGCGAGAGTTAAACAGAGAGGGGGTAACATAGACAGAGCTAGACAGAGAGTGAGTTAGATAGAGGGAGAAAGAGAGTGAGTTAGAGAGGGTTAAACAGAGAGTGAGTTAGACAGAGAGCAATTTAGATAAAGAGAATTAAACACAGAGTAAGTTAGATAGAGAGAGACAGAGAGGGAGTTTGAGAGGGCTAAACAGAGAGGGGATTAGATAGAGAGAGTTACACAGAGAGTGAGTCAAATAGCGAGAGTTAAACAGAGAAGGGGTTACATAGACAGAGCTAGACAGAGAGTGAGTTAGATAGAGGGAGAAAGAGAGTGAGTTAGAGAGGGTTAAACAGAGAGTGAGTTAGACAGAGAGTAAGTTAGATAGAGAGAATTAAACAGAGAGTGAGTTAGATAGAGAGGGACAGAGAGTAAGTTAGATAGAGAGAGTTAAACAGAGAGTGAGTTAGATAGAGAGAATTAAACAGAGAGGGGGTTAGATAGAGCGAGTTAGACAGAGAGTGAAGTAGATAGAGGGAGAAAGAGAGTGAGTTAGAGAGGGTTAAACAGAGAGTGAGTTAGACAGAGAGTAAGTTAGATAAAGAGAATTAAACAGAGAGTGTGTTAGATAAAGAGAATTAAACAGAGAGTGAGTTACACAGAGAGTAAGTTAGATAGAGAGAGTTAAACAGAGAGTGAGTTAGATGGAGGGAGTTAAACAGAGAGGGGGTTAGATAGAGAGAGTTAGACAGAGAGTGAAGTAGATAGAGGGAGAAAGAGAGTGAGTTAGAGAGGGTTAAACAGAGAGTGAGTTAGACAGAGAGTAAGTTAGATAAAGAGAATTAAACAGAGAGTGAGTTAGATAGAGAGAGACAGAGAATGAGTTTGAGAGGGTTAAACAGAGAGGGGGTTAGATAGAGAGAGTTACACAGAGAGTGAGTTATAATGAGAGAGCTAGACAGAGAGTGAGTTAGATAAAGGGAGAAAGAGAGTGAGTTAGAAAGAGGGTAAGTTAGATAGAGAGAATTAAACAGAGAGGGGGTTAGATAGAGAGAGTTAGACAGAGAGTGAGGTAGATAGAGAGAGGCAGAGAGTGGGTTAGACAGAGAGAGTTAAACAGAGAGTGAGTTAGATAGAGAGAATTAAACAGAGAGGGGGTTAGATAGAGAGAGTTAGACAGAGAGCGAAGTAGATAGAGGGAGAAAGAGAGTGAGTTAGAGAGGGTTAAACAGAGAGTGAGTTAGACAGAGAGTAAGTTAGATAGAGAGAGTTAAACAGAGAGTGAGTTAGATAGAGAGAATTAAACAGAGAGGGGGTTAGATAGAGAGAGTTAGACAGAGAGTGAAGTAGATAGAGGGAGAAAGAGAGTGAGTTAGAGAGRGTTAAACAGAGAGTGAGTTAGACAGAGAGTAAGTTAGATAAAGAGAATTAMAGAGAAAGATAGATAGATAGAGAGAAACAGAGAGTGAGTTTGAGAGGGTTAAACAGAGAGGGGGTTAGATAGAGAGAGTTAGACAGAGAGTGAGTTAGATAGAGAGAGACAGAGAGTGAGTTAGATARAGGGAGAAAGAGAGTGAGTTAGAGAGGGTTAAACAGAGAGTGAGTTAGAAAGAGGGTAAGTTAGATAGAGAGAATTAAACAGAGAGGGGGTTAGATAGAGAGAGTTAGACAGAGAGTGAGGTAGATAGAGAGAGGCAGAGAGTGGGTTAGACAGAGAGAGTTAAACAGAGAGTGAGTTAGATAGAGAGAGACAGAGAGTGAGTTAGATAGAGAGAGTTAGACAGAGAGTGAGTTAGATAGAGGGAGAAAGAGAGTGAGTTAGATAGAGAGAGTTAGACAGAGAGTGAGTTAGATAGAGGGAGAAAGAGAGTGAGTTAGAGAGGGTTAAACAGAGAGTGAGTTAGACAGAGAGTAAGTTAGATAAAGAAAATTAAACAGAGAGTGAGTTAGATAGAGAGAAACAGAGAGTGAGTTTGAGAGGGTTAAACAGAGAGGGGGTTAGATAGAGAGAGTTAGACAGAGAGTGAGTTAGATAGAGAGAGACAGAGAGTGAGTTAGATAGAGAGAGGTAAACAGAGAGTGAGTTAGATAGAGAGAGACAGAGAGTGAGTTAGATAGAGAGAGTTAAACAGAGAGTGAGTTAGATAGAGAGAGAGAAAGAGAGTGTGTTAGAGAGGGTTAATCAGAGAGGGGGTTAAATAGAGAGAGACAGAGAGTGAGTTAGATAGAGAGAGTTAAACAGAGAGTGAGTTAGATAGAGAGAGACAGAGAGTGAGTTGGATAGAGAGAGCTAGACAGAGAGTGAGTTAGATAGAGAGAGACAGAGAGTGAGTTTGAGAGGGTTAAACAGAGGGTGAGGTAGGTAGAGAGGGTTAGGCAGAGAGTGAGTTAGATGGAGAGAGTTAGACAGAGGAAGAGTTAGAGATAGAGTTATACAGAGAAAGTGACTTAGACAGAGAGGGAGGTAGACAGAGAATTAGTTTGACAGAGGTAGTGAGTTGGCTGGAATGGGAGATAGACAGAGGATGTTCTATAGGGACTGAGATAGACAGGTAGAGTCTTAGACAGAGAGAGTGTGTTTGATCGAGAGGCAGTTGGAGAGAGAAAGAGTCTGACAGAGGTAGTTAAACAGTGTGAAATAGACTTAGGCTGAATTAGATATAGTGAGACCTAGGCACAGAGAAAGAGTTAGACGGTGTGCGTGTGTCAGATAGAGAGGGAGATACACTGAGAGATTTGGCCAGAGAGATATAGACAGAGTGTGAGTTTGACATTGTGAGCCTTATACTGAGAGAGTGAGTTAGCCTTTTCGTGGCCGTTGTTGCCATTTAGCACAGGATGTTTTGCGAACCGTAGGATTTCATCTGTTTCATAATGTTGCTCATTATTTTTCTGATTTGCTGTTTCTTCCTTCCTAATCATTTGTCGAGAAATTTATTGTGCAGCCTACTGTCCTGGTTGATATATATATATTTCTTAAATCAGCATTCTAAGTAATTTCAATTTTCTAAGTCTCAATCTTTATCATGCCATAAATGAATATTTTGATATGGAGATGAGCCCATATTCTTTTTCTTTGATCTGCATGTTATGTTGCAATACGCTGTAAAATTTGAAATGTGTAATTGTAACGTATCTGGGTGTTGCTTTAAATTCTTGTTGCCATATGGCAACAACGGCTATTGAGGGTTTAAGAAATCGTTCACATTTCTTCTTGCCCTTGATAATTTTGTAATCCTGCTTTTTTATACCATGTTTGCTTATAATGCATTTTTAGTGAATATTCGATGTAATGTTGTCAAACGTATGCTATATTTTGAAACGTATTTGAAACATTCCTGTACAAATTACTTGCAATGTATTCGCATACTGCAGTTCCAATTATGACAGAGGATGATATTTTTTGAAAATCTTGTAGTCACCATTATAAAAATAATTCACGTAATATGTTTTTAGCATGGCATTTGGTTTACGTTTTGGAAATGGCTGTCACAAGATTGTTATAATGCTTCATCGTGTGAATTATTTATGTGAACATTTCTGCTTCATGCAGTCTGCTTTAGCAGGTATATTATTGCTCTCAAAATGTAGCACAATTATGCCAGGCGCGCGGCGGCTGTTAGATATTTGTTGATTTATATGGTTCTTTTGGTGAACACACGACGCATTTGTAATGACCAGAGCTCAAAGTACAATATGTAAGGCGATAAATTACACAGCTATTTTTACTTTTGATCAGCTATCGTCATGGACTGCGATTTAAACGTTCGTCTCTCTAGAAGCGGAAGAATCATACAAGAGCTCATTGTTCTGCCTGATGCAGATATATCTGAACCTGAAATGGACAGTGATGATGATCAGAGATCATCCTCTGTGGTTGAATGTTCAGCGGAGTTAACATCTGTAGATGAAGAAACTGATACTTTTAGGAGGGCAGAATTTAGGTGGAGGAAGAAAGGATGCCTCCTATAGATGCCACATTTAAGGGTATGTTGTGCTTGGTCGCGTACTTCTAGATAATAAAGTTTTGCATTTGCAGAAACAGTATCTTTTTCTTCATGCATTTTGCGAGAACCAGTTGAATTTTTTTGATATTACTTCTATCCAGCACTTTTGAAACATTTTTGAGCAATCTTACGTCTATGCCGCCCAGTGTAACTCGTATTTGCAGATAACTGAATCTGAATTGGAAATATTTCTCAGAACGCTATTGAAAATTTGACTTGTTCCAGTGCCACGGTATTCGATGTACTGGTCTACGGAACTGCGGTGCTATCGCAATGATCTATCGCGGATGCAATGAGTCGAAACAGATTTCATGAGGTACTGCGGTACCTTCATTTTAATGGCAACAGTGAAGCGGTGGTTGACTGAGAAAGCCCATGCTATGATCGAATTTTCAAAGTACGACGTTTGATTGAGAGCATCCGTCAATCATGCCTCCAATTGGAACAGGAGGAATAACAGTTGATCAATGAAGAAATCATCCCATTCAAAGGAAAAAATAAGCTGGAACAGTACATCCCGAAGAAGCCAAAAAAATGGGACATCAAGATGAACGCGCTATTCTCTGCTGCTGTATGACTTCTGTTTCTATGAAAGAAAAGTGTCAAAAGTGAAAAGCCAAAAGCCAGTGGCTGCCTCAGTTTTGATGTTGTGATGAAGCTGTGTGAAACGGTGCCAAAGCATCGAAATTTAAAAATATTTTTCGATAATTATTTCACCCACCTCGACTTGCAATTAAAACTACTGTAAAAAGGCATCCACACGATCAGTACGATAAGGAGGAACAGACTGAAGAACGCGCCACTGCAAATTGAGAACGATTTGAAAAAGGCTGGTCAGGGTGCCTTCCACGCCTCCACCACTGCAGAAAAGAACTTGTGCGTCGTTCGATGGTACGATAGTGCAGTAGTTCTTCCAGTTACGTTTGCACACTGCGTGTGTGTAAAGTAAAAGGTGAAATAAAGAAGAAAAAACCTTGGTCGACGTGTCGTGCCCGATAATTGTAAAAGTGTACAAAAAATACATGGGCGCGTAGATTTGGCGGGCATGTTGCGAGCACTGTACCGAATAGACCACCGCGATAGAAAATGGTACCGAAGAATATTTTTTTGGACAATTCACGTCGCAGTAGTGAACGGCTGGTTCTAATAGAAAAGAGATCTTAAAATAAGTGAAGCCGCCAGTGGCAGCCAAAAAGATCTGATGCAGTTCATCCTGAATGTGGCAGAAGCACTGACAAAAGTGAATGAAGCATATCCCAGAAAATCCCGTGATCGCATGACTCAAACAGCCAATGTAGAAACCGGCAGAAGGCAGGCAAGAAGACCAGAGCAAAGCGGAGCCGCAAGAATAGACCAGGTTGCACACTTGCCAGAAGTCACACAACAAAAGAACCGTTGCCGCGGCTGTGAAAAAACATCAAGAGTGCAATGCGTTAAATTCAACATCCATCTTTGTTTGATACAAAAACGAAACTGTTTTCAGACTTAACATAAAAATTAGTCCTACATAATAAGTATTCGATATTGCTTTTAGAAATAAAAGTATTGTTTGCTGACTTCAAACATTGTACATTTTATACCTTTTAACGGCCGTTGATGTAAATTGTAATATGGCTGTTGTTGCCATATGGCAACAGAACTAAAGCTGCCAATAATTTCATAAAAACAACTTATTATTTGCAAATATCGATTAAATTAGTTATGTGAGTTCATTTCAAAGTCAACAAAAATTTGATCCTAAAAGGGTTAGATAGAGAGAGAACTAGAGAGTGAGAGAGAGTTATACAGAAAGTGAGTTAGTTAGACAGAGAGAGTGAGTTAGATAGAGAGACACTTGGACAGAGAGGAGTTTTACAAATAGTGTGTTAGTTAGGCAGAGAGAAAAATAGAGAGAGATAGATTTATACAGCGAGTTTGATAGAGATTGAGACTAAGAATGAAATAATGAACACCCTGATTGAATTTGTTGATGTTCGTTTTGTTTCTTATGAAAATATAAATTTGCCGTTGCTACACACCATTAGCTTACAATTGTTATGAATTAAATGAACAAAGCAAAGAATTATGATGCAAATGATTACATGAAAATTTGCATATCATTTAATTTTGATGATAGTTTAGTACTACAACTATTTTGCGTTCAAATAATAATAGTTAATAGTATAAAGGAAACATGTTTCGTTCTTATTCACTAATGCATACGAAATTTCATGCATATTTGAATTCGATTGCTACGTGTTTACTTACTTACGTGACTTTAGTTGGAGTGCTTGTTGGTTAGCTGTTGTATGCAGCGACTGAACAGGGCAGTGTTTTCAATGCAAATGCGGACCAGCACCCATGAAAATGATTTGTTTTTTTTGCTTAGCTTGCTTTTATTTCTGAAGAATGGTTTATCATGATTTCGAATAGTACCGAATGAATGTGCATTTCTAGGAAATAAATATGCCTATTCGAATAAGTTGTATGCTTTTAGCAATTTCATAGCTGCTTTAAATTATAACTGAAACTGATGTTCAAGCTACGATTTACTAACACATCCAAATAATGCTGTGTGTGTAAGTTTTCAAATTTTATGTTTAAGCTGACGGGCAGATTTGTGGAAATTTTTTTAGAAATTCAATTAACATACTAGATATGATTTGTTTGTTTTGTTTATTTTTCTTTCTTGAAGGGGATTCATCATAATTTAGGACAACACATAAAGTATAAGATGGAACTCCACTAAGGGAAGAAGGCGTATTTAGAGGTTGCTTTTTTTCGTTTTTAACATTATTACTTCAAGATATAAATCTATAGTTAAATATCACAAATAAATATTTCACTGAGAATTGATGAAAAGTCCACATTTTTTTGAGCAATTTCTCAGAGGACAGTTTGTTGGCAGTTGTTTTAGATGTTCAGTAATTAGACTAGTTTCTTATAAATGAGATTTATTTGATGCTTTAATATTTTACATTAGTGACAATCTTAAATATTTTTTGTAATACTGTCGAGATGAGCCAAGGAAAACAGTTGAATGTTGGTGCAAGTAAACTAGATGAAATAATATTACTTTTGCAAATATGCAAATTGAATTTTGCAGAAGCCTTTCTGTTACCATTAGCAATGTGCTTGTTTGCTTAACTAAGGAAACTAACAATAACCAGAGAGAAAGTTTTCTCAGTTTATTATCGTATTACGAAACAACCACTGAAGCCTGCTTTTAACCCTTTGATGGATTCTTGGAGTGGAACGTGATACTAATATTCGCTAATGTCACATTCTTTTTTTGTTTGCATTCAAAGTGTGTGCATCATAAAAATTTAGGTATTGAATGAAAATTTTTTAAATAAAGTCATTAAATTAAAAGCACGTTTTTGAACTGTTACGTATCAGCATTGAAATTCTGATAGAGGTGGTACTGACAAAAATTAAATGTATGAAATGTAGCATCAAAATAATTTAATTAACAAATCATTTTCAATTATTGCTTCAATGGTAAATACTTTGGTTTATTTTTGATAAATCTGATCATAGTCAAAGGCTGAGAATTGACATGCATTTGCAAAATTCTGATCATGTCTTTTGTATTACTTAATTTTTAATTTTGATGTTATTTTGAAAATATTTCTAGTTATTGTTTTTTCATTTCCATCCTAATTTATTAGATGCTAAAAACCAAGGCCATTCATGACATAATGCATTACATAATGCCAGTAGGTAAACACGTTAAAAACTGCCATAAGTATGCAATAGGGAAGATACAAAAAATGAGAGCAACATCACTAATAGACAGGGTAGTTCTGAGAATTGTTTTGATGAATTGGTTTCACATTGGAACAGATTTAATTTTCAATCATTTAGGTTTCCTTTGTATTCTGTGTCAAACTGTTCAATTATTCATATGTTCTGAATGTGCTGTTTACCTTTTTAATATATTTTCAAGTGTTATGCTCCTTATTATTATTATTAGAATTAATATTGCTACATTTTTTAGTAAATGCTAACCTTTTTAATTAGGCTTATTTGCAGGTTTCTCAGCAAAGCAACCATTGCGTATTATTGAAAATTAATGTTTGTTCAGGTTGTACCAAATTGTTTGCTATTATGAAGAAATTATGAAAGAGGTTCCAGTCATTTCCTTGAATACAAGGTGTTTTTTAATTGAACATATAAGTGGATATCTCCAATGATTCATAGAAACACTAGTCTTGGGAGGATTTCTCTGGTATAAATTGTTTATACATTTATTTTTTTACAGCATTTGGAATTTATTTCCACCGCTACATGCTGAATTGCTCCCTTTGAATGACAGAATACAATCATTGCCCAAATAATTGAATTCAAATTGCCATGTGTTTGCTATGAGTGATAATGAAAATGAACATTTCTTTATAGGATATAATATTTTTTTACATGAAACATGCAGTTTCGAAGCATGCCGTAGAAAATCAAGTATTGACGCATAAGTGATAGCTGCATTGTTGGGAATTGGTGATAATGGATCACCAGGAATAGATAAATTACAAGAAGGTGAATAAAGTAAACGTTTTATTCTTGTTTCAGTCAGATACGCAGCAATTTATTCCCAATATCAGAATGGTCAGAAAACAAAGGAAAATGGACTGGTCAAAAGTGAGAAATATTACACAAAATTGTACAGTTTGGACAATTACTTTCCTCTAACTATAAAAGTATAGCATTTACTGAATATCATGCATCTTGATTCAGTTGAGAAGAGTTTTCGTGTTAGCAGCACTCTGAGCTGGCGTCCACGAAAACTTTGTCTTCTTCCGCTGAAACATCCCATCTCACACGGGCCGGATCGTGCTTTTTCACCGCAAGGGCGGTCTCCTCGATCAGTGCTCTCAGTTCGCCTCCTTCCATCAATTCGTCCCAGTTCGTTTTAGCGTCGTTAGCCTTTTGTTTGATGTAAGCTGCTGCTACCCTCAGCCATCCGTATACCGGGAAGTGTCTGACGAGCTTCCTGCATTATGAAAACAGAGCGGCGGGTCAGCTTGTCTAGCCCTCCCACTCCATCGTTGTCTCGTCTGCACATCGCCTTCTCTTGCAGCCCCAGAACTTCAGTTCAAGGAGGCGTTCTCTGTCAGAGGCACGCTCGTGGGTTTTTCATATCAGCCCAGAGTGCGCTGGATGCCGCTTCACGCGGTCAACGCTGACGACGCTTATGTTGACCGGGATGCCATCGTTGTAATCTGAAGTTCTTTTTCTGACCTCTTCATCTGGGAGAGCCAGCAGTTCAGCATGGCTTTCATGAGCAATGGTGCCACGTTCAATGAGAATCCCATGCGGGTTAGGCAGGATTGCTTCCCTTTGAAGAATACTGTCTGGTAGGGCTATAGGGATTTGCCAATGCGGCACTGCAGATAGGTCTTGTTCAGATGGATCAGGGCCACGTTGACGCCCTGCATGCGGCATCTCTCTTCACTACTGACCATGATGCAATTTTGGACCAGCGTGATCAAACCTTTTCACAATGCGAAGCATTGCACCAACTGGACGACTAGACCGTTCGTCTGAAGTGTATCCTCAGACGTGAGACCAAACAAACTGGCGACGACCAACGTGCAAATCCAGTGCGCCACGTCGGTTGCGAGTCGGTGAGTTCGGCAATCCTGAGTGAGCACCGTGTTGTCGAGCCAGTCTCTAGTGAAATGGTTCATTCGGCCGCACTCGAAGCACCGTTGCCCGGGCGCCGTTGTTGGACACCTCGCTCCAGCTAAAAGAAGCACTTCAACATTGTATAAACGATGACAGCTCTCAATTTGACAGCGCCCCAGTGACCTCGCCCGTTGGTATTGCGATGGAGAATGGACGGCGTGGATCTTGCTCACTTCGTGAAAGTACGCTTACATGAGCATCAGACTTGGAGAGGAGGATGGTTGTGCGCGGGCGGAAGAAGCGAATGGGGGTGCCGGTCAAAGATGGTCGCCATGAGGAAAAAGGAGCCACGATGAGCACTCATCTCGTGGACATGGCGACGAGAAGCAGAAGAACGGCTCCAAAGAACACGAATACAATGGAGAAGGCGCCTAGTGATGACCGCACTCCTGATCAGAAGTCCACCTCCCGATATCCACACAAAACTACACCGGTCTCGCGAAGTAGCCCACGCACACCTTCCGTCGCCAAGCGCAGAGCGAGAACCAAACTTCCGTCCCGCCGTATGCAGTGACGCCATCCACTTCCGGCGGTTCTCCTAAGCAACGGCTTCTGGAATCACCGTTGCTACGGACGGAAGTGTTGTCTGACCTCGAAGTTCTACACAGAACTGAGGAACTTTCCCTATTGCCCAAGCGGTGGTCTATCCCCTGGGATGCGAGAAGCCGTACACGGCCGTGTGACCGGAAGACCAATTTGCCCCCCAGACGTTGGCTCGACATTTTGTCAGAGTCAACGGTTACCACAGCGTTCAGTGGCAATACCGGGGTCACAAATGTAGTACGGAATTCTTGCTGGCAAATCACCGGTACCTCCTCCGTGTGGTGAACACACACGTTCGTAGTTGTGTTAGCCGGAGGGAGATAATTGGAAAGTTGGGAGAGCGTGAAGATTTGCTTGGAGTTCGGTGTAATCTTTGCGAGTGTGCTGGCGTGTTGTAAAGAACCATCAGATTGCATCGCCGCCGGCATGCCAATGAGAATATTATGCAAATTACGGGTACGGCCGCTCAAATCGAGGTCCTGAGCAAATAAGCCGGCGCTATACGTGTAGCAGGCGACTATAGTCAGTTTAAGTCTGGTAAATGGGTTCGGCAGTATTTGTCACCGACGCAAAGGCAAAGAATGAATGAAGATGAAGCTGAAGAAGAGAAGGTGCCAACTGAACCACATACCATTCTAGGTGACCTCAGCACCGCAACTGCTATGGTCGCTGAGGAGATCTTTGCTCATAGTCCACCTAGAGCAGACACAGCTGCTGGATCAGGCTATGGTGTGTCTGGTCACAAGACTACCATTCGATCCCGGACCCTCAGTGCTGGACAGTCACGCTTATGGACCTGATGATCGAACAAATCGTTCTGCAGCGCAATAAAACGCGATACTGTAGTCGACGTGATAAGCTGCGCTGCAGTAAGCGCCGCTCTGCACCACGAGATATCTCCTGAGTTTGCCACCCAGGTCATGTCTCCGCACGATGCTAGTCTGTTTTGTAGGGTTCCTGTTAATGTTCGTAATCACTAGCAAAAGATTGTGTTGGACGTGGCTGGACAAGTAGTTAACTACTACTGTTTTCTCCACCAGCATGACTCTGTTGTTTTATTGTCTTTGTTATCGCTGGTGGAGCTGAGTGGCAAGCACACTGGCTGCACCTCGTGAAGGGTCGATACATACGATGGTGTGCCGGTGCAAACGAACGCGTTCGATTGCGCTCCGTTTGTGCGCTTGTTCTTGAAGCACCTTCTGCACGGCATCGACATGAGATTTAGTGAGCAGGAGTCGGCGGCTTTGCGCACAGACCTGAATTTCATGATCGATGCAGTTGCATCTCCCGACAACGGATAATCCATAGTCAAACTTGACGGCTCAGCGACTCAGTTGACCCAGTTGTAGCAGAAGTTCCTGAACGCTTCTGGTTCCTGGCAATCGGCTGACGTCGACTTGCTGGCGGTATAGGAAGCGGTGTAGCAGTTGAAATGGTAGAGTGTATTGTGTCCGAATACAATGAATCGAGTTGTCAGAACACCAGCCGTTTGCAAATGAAAAGCCCGGGGAAAGGAGGCAAATGACAGATTCGCCAACGCAGTGCAGTAACGCATACCCCGGCATGACTGAATTCTGCGTCAGCGGTTCAAAAGGCGTTCAATTCGGCACCGGCAGGTACCGTGAATGCTCTCCTCTGGCTGCTGAAAACCTGCCCTTCGTCTGCAGTGGCGCAAGAGGCTGACCACTATTTCCATCTCAGACGACGGTCACCTCGCTTGCGTCTGAGGTAGTTGACATCTTACCTCCGCCACCCACTGACCACTCGATGCTAATTGCGGAGTTGAGTGAATGAGAGGTCTGAGAAAAGATGCAGAAAGCATGCTGCGCGCCTGGTGCGAACAAGATTGACATTCGTATGGTGCGTGCTGCTGATCTCAGCACGATGATCCTCACCAGGTTCTACCGTGTTTGCTTGTTGAAACACTGGATGCCCACACAATGGAAACAATTTGTAAGCTCTTTAACAAGGACAGGGATAAGGAGCGCCTTGCCTACTGACGGTTTATTGAAGGGGAGTCCGTGTTTCCTTGGAAGCGCAGAAAGGCTTACAGCCAGCTGTTGGTCCATCTGAGCACAATTTTGTCAAGGAGGTTGCAATTCAAGAGGCAAGACGCACTGACTGCCATCAGTTAGCTTGACATCTCCAGCGCCTTTGGCACAGTCTCATACTAGGTATTGTTTTCGTTGTTGGAGTGCTGTGGGCTGATCGGATAGACAGCATCGTCGGCCAGCATTTCAGATCAATAGAATATTCAGCGTTCATCTGCCACTGATATTCAGGTAAGCAAGTACAGCTCAACAAAAGACAAAAAAATAAAAACAAAGTTTGAAACAAAATTACTAACAAATCCATAACCAGGCGTGCATAAGCATTCATTTTTATCATAATAATACAACAGAAATGGAAGGTACTTAGATTAACGAAAATCAAGAACTTTCTATTAATCAATCATGATTGAAAAGGAAATTGTTCTATATTCTACATGCTATGCTATATTGAATTTCAATGAAATAGTAATAATTTTTAGCAGTAAGTTATGATTACCATACTGTTTCTATACCATTACGCTATATCTCAGCAAAAATGAATTTACAACACCAAAGTCAAAGTTATATTATTCTATTTCCTTGAATTTCACCTACTGTTCAAAATGTCATCTCCTTGTTATTCATATTCTTCATAGTAAACTCTGTGGACATCGATCAAGAAGTGTAATGAAGTTTCTTCTTCAATATCATTGATACTTAAAAGATAAGTCATTTGTACAATTGTACTAACGTTCTTCGCATGTATCACTACAGACTATATGTTACTTGCATATTAATGGATTTCAGTTTTGCTGATCCACAGCTACCTACAGATCAGCATCACTGACTGCATACATAATCATTTTTACATAACCAACTATCCATACTAATGAACACTTCGTTGCATTGCGTAGGAACTTAGTTGAAATCTCATTTTATAAAATGGGAGAAATATTATGTTGCAATAAATGTTTAATAAAAAAATCATAAATTTCATTGTACGCTAATTTTAAATCGTAAAAAGAAATTACGTTTAAAATATTTTCAGGTTTAAAATACTGTAAGCAATAAAGAAAAGTCAGGAACAATTTTCATTTAGATAAGATAATTTTCGCTCTAACATTTAAGCGTTTAACAAATATTCACAATACGGCTTTCCTAGCATATTTATTTATTCTGTATATTTTATTTCTCTTCTTTTCTTTCACACTAATATTCCATTACTAATATTTCATTACTTCGAACAATTTATTCCATTCCAATTTAAGGCAATATTTCGACGATTGCGCAACAAGGAATGGTTGGACGAAGATCCTTGTTGCTTTCTAATTTTCCCGATCGTTTCATATCATTTTGAAATGAAATCCTTTTATCGACCTTTTCGTAAACGTCTTGAGCTGTTACAGCTTTTGCTGTTTTTCAGCGAAAGGCCAATAACTTTCTTTCAGTTGTTCAGATGATGTTCACATTGATAAATGATGGTGTTATTTATTGTTTCTTCAGCATCTGCCCATACGATTTGGAATAAAAGGGCGGTAACCTTGGCGCCTTTTCTATCTTTATTCATAGGAAACTTGTCCATCTGCAACTTTCTCGAAACGGAACCAGGATGCATGATTTTCAGTATACGTAACATTTTTGACATTTGAGTAAAGTATGCATTGAAAATGCGTCGCGTGAATAATATTTTTTTGCTTGAGTTATCTAATTTTCTAACTTTTACATTATGTTTTTTTTCTTTCATTTCAATTTATGAAGAACAACAAGTCTTCAAATCAACAGTCGAAAATATATTGATCTACATTGTATACTATTACATAAAGGTTGAATATAAATTTAATAACTTTTATAATTAGTAAACCTTTTGATTGTGATGATGTTATGCCGCTATTAGGACGAATTGCGCAGTGATTTCACTTAGTGCGATGTCATATTCAAATTTTTCCCACTTGACCCTGAGTAAAATTGAGGAATGTAATCCTCATGATTATTTAGTTTTTCAGTGTGTAGAGCAGCAGTCAAGAAGCGCGGTCAGCTCTTCTCTTCAATACCATCTTCAATTTTAAACTATGTGATCTTTCATTCCATGGCTTCCGTTCTGTTCATATATGATTCACATCAAACAACCGGTTAATCACAAATGGAGTGTGAACGATATAGTGCAAGATGAATGTACCATGGAATCTATGAGAAACTTTCTGAATAATTGGTAAGTCCTGGCACTGCCCAATCTATAATCCAACATTTTGTCTAACATTTTATCCATATTACCGGTACCAATTTTTCTGTGCAGCCTCATTGAACTCCCCAGCTTAGCTTCTTTCCTAAGGTGAGTTACTGAGTCTTCATCAGGGTTTTTGTAATGATTATGTAACTCGCGGAGTTCTTCCTCCGGTTTCAAACATAACTGATACTTCTTCTGTATCGTCTCGCTTCAAATTTTTCACTTCATTAAATTTATTTTATCTTAGCATACCGTACAACATTTAAGCAATGATTACCAAGCAGTTTCACAATAAATGGCCTATAGCTTTGGCACATTTCTAGGTTTTGATATTTTTTGAATTTTATCTATGATTTTGATTTTATCTATGTTATGTAAGTTAAACATTTTCCACATTAAAACATGGTATTCTATGAAACTGGATACTTTTGTGCAATATTTTCTGTCTTTTGGAAATGCAGGCCTCCTTCCTTTCTGTACAATTTCAACTCTTTTCAAAATTGTTGCTTCATAATTCATCGCAGTGCCATTGAAGTGATAAATTTTTTCACTTTTAATTACAATATTTTTTACAATGAATCTAAATAAATTCATCCCAGAACTGTTGTTAATATTTATTAATACTTGAGTATCAAAAAGGTATGCATTCTAAATATCTCTTGCGCTTGCTAAGCAATTATTTCGTGTCATGGAATGCCTGTTATCGTCATTATAATTATTTTCAGTCTACATGAATACTTAACATGTGCATATGTGAATGTAGATTTATTTCGTTGAATGCTTCAGTGCTTTTGCTGGAGATGGACTTTTAATGTAGCAGTTCCCGGGAGGAATAAATTGCGAATACACATCAAAGTAATTGAATAAATGAATTGTCTGAAATCTATCGAATTAAATTATTACACTGATTTCATTTCAAACAGTTTTAGCAATGCCCTGAGAAAAGTCTTACACTAAATGATGGGCATTTGAGAAATTCAAGAATAATTCAAATCTTTCTTGCCTCAGGTTTTGCATCACTATTAGGCCATTACGCTCTTACTATACCAGAGTCAGTGTGATATGCTATTTATATTGTACACTTACTTTTGTACAACTCTTCAAAATGTGCCCTGTGTGGTCAGTATTCCATTATATTAGTGTGATATGGACATCGCATCAATCAAGCATCAGTCAAGCAGCGTTTTCACGTTTACTCGGTTAAATCATTTATGACTCAAAAGTAAGATACATATGTTTGTAGGACTTCAACAGTAGGTCAGCTGAAATCTACGAGATTTCTATTTTCTATTAATTGACATTCATTCATGCTTGGATGTCAGAGCGGAATTGATAATTAGCAGATGAATGAAAAATGGAATTCCTTTTAGAGATTCTTTAGAGAAAGTATGTAATAAAATTGCATTGTCCATTATTTAGCTAGTTCTTCCTCTTTTTTATAAAGCTATTTCCCACCTAAATATTTGATGCTAATGTAAAATATTTTGCATGGCGTGCAGTACCAAGAACAGAAATTTAAATTTTTTCACAATTAAGTGAAGGTAGTAATATGCTATATGAACTTGATGAAATGAATTTACATACTATTTGCATTCTTCATCACTTTACATGCCTTTAAGCAAAAGAGCTCTCATTTTAGCAAACAAGTTAATAAAAGAACACTTAATTTATGCTATTGTGCTCTTACTCATCAAGAATTATGTTGTTTTCCCAAACTGTAATTTACTTACTATCGTACAATATTGCAGAAGGTCGTTTTCATGGTCAGTTAATTTGTTAGTAGCCATAAGAGGCGGTGCGCAAATGTAATCGCACTTTTGCATATCGTCTATAATTAACAGGTAAATGATATTCGACAATGAGCAGATATTCTATGTTTGATTTACTCAATATGACTAATAGATTTGGTTTTTCCGTTAATATTTCCAACATTGAAATATTCCTCTTCCTACATTACTTTTCTTTCTTATAGATGCTTCAGACACAAGTATCACATCAATATAACCATTACTGCAACCTGCATAAGACAGCCATTCACCATTTCGTGCATGCTTAAATTCACTTATATGTTAAAAGCAAGTAAGTGATTCAATAATTATATGGTTATCTGTTATGCCATTTCCATGAATATTATCACATAAACAAATACGCAATAGCCATGCTATAGAAAGTAATTGAAGCCGAATAAAAGTGCATGGTAATAATATTAAAATTCATGCGATTTGTTTTTATATTTCTAATTCCTAATTATTTTTCCAGAGTAGGAAGTGTTCGAAATACATACATAGGTCTGACAGAGGAAGAAAGACGAGATGTATGTAGAAGACATTGTTTTACCTGCATTTCAATCATTTTGAAATTTAGAATTAATTTTTGGACTGTATTTTGAAACGTTTATGCAACTCTCACTTATGCGAATAGCTCTTTTCATTGACAGCGTGTGATAGAAATGCTAATCAAAAATAATAGATAATCTGTGGTTCATTGGCAAGCTAACAGTAGCCAGATATCTACGGTCGATAACAACTCAAGGTAGAGATATCATCCAAACGAAGCAGTCATATTCAGGTATTCATTCTCACAAAAAAATGCACCGGTTGCTTACAACGCTATCGTCAAATAATAATGCTACAACAAATGCGCTGGGAATCTTGCAACGTTTGGTTGCCGGTTTAATTATGCCATTTGGTCTCAGTAGTTGAAGATACAAAAAGGCGTGCCAAAAGTCACTGCTTGATTTTGACCATTACTAAGTCTTCTGAAAATTAAGACATTCTTAACTGTTTTGGTGTGATTCCAGAGGTCGGTTTGTTTTTATTGTGGTCCTTCAAAAGATTTACTGCGCTTGAAGCTTTCATGGAGAAGCTGATTGAGGAAGGTACGCTTTAGAATAAAAAAGACGGCCACCGTGACACGCTTCTTGAAACGAGATGAGCCATTAGTATCAGCCATAAGTAGATTCTTTGCAGCTTAGAGAGAAATAAGTGGAGAATGACAGCAGCGCTGCCTCGAAAGCAGAGCAGTTATGAGATGCAGTATGTCGAGGCAGTTTTGTCTTTCATTGGCAGTTTTTTTGACTTTGCCGTTTGCAAAAGCTCCATGACTCTTGCCTTGATGTATTACAATGTTGAGACAAAGTGATATCTAGAAGAATGGAGGACTAAACCACAGGAGTGTTTCCATGAGATTTGAGAAGCAGCTGAAAAGCTGTATGGTGATTTAATACCCCTCTCTCGAAATATATTCAGGCAGATAAAAACATCTAGCGTTCCAAAAGAAAGCAGAGAATATTGCCCACTGACGGCGTGGAAAACATTTTTGGAGAACGTTATTCAGTAGTTCTTCGACAGATTATTTGAACATCGCAATAATGCCATGCGATTAAGGGCCCTTATACTTCGATTTCGATCAGTATGATTTAGGCCCATTAGAAAATTTGATAGTCACCTAATAAGAATATATCGACGATTAAAGCGAGCTACTCAGGTATAAAATAACACGATGAAAAAAAGGGAAAACGTACATCTTTAACATTATCCAGCTACTGCGCTTGATGCTCTTGCATTGCGCGCAAACGATTATTAACTGATCGTGTCTTTACTCCTACAGATTTTCACCACTCATCTTATCACCTCAGCTAGCGCAGACCGAAGCTTTACTTCAGGAAAATATGTAAAAAGCTATTTCTGGACTACTATGACAGTAGAACAATGTGCACATTCATTTTGACTTTTCCGTTGATGTCGACCTGTTATAATAGTAAAATAGTGTCGTTCATTTCAAATACAATTAAAATTATTAATTTGATTGTTATTCTATCACGTGATTGAGATACCAATTTTGTTTAAATGAAAAAACGGAACTACTTTGTTCTTCACCAGACTGCGATGTATAATAATACATGTACATGAAAATCTTTTTGTATACTACATCCGCCCCTCCTTTTAAAATAAATGCCTCTGTATATTTTTCATTAAATGATTCAGTATAATTTCTTTTCACAAAAGTGTTAATATTGACTTTCAGTTTCACTTCCACTCTATCATTAATTTTCCACAGGTAAACGGTGGTTGGACTGCACAAGATTCCACAAGACAAGGCATTCTCTCTTCCGGCAATCTCAACTTCAGTTAATACTATTGATTGTGCAATTTCAAGCATTTCAATTTTTTAAAATTTGCTTATGACAAAATACACAGAATTTTGGAGAAAAAGGTGAAAAATAGGGATCTCGTGGAAAGGAAGTGCATTTGTGGAAGCCACTGAAAAATTGTATTTGTTACTCAGGTTGACCTTTTTGATGGGATGATGCAGGAATGTGAAGCATGGCAGAAAACCATCAGGTCTCGTTGTATGCAAACAAGCACACAAGCCAAAACAAACACGACATTACAATATATGTGAAATTCAGGCAGGAATCACAAAACAATAGAATAGAAAGATGTGCGAATGTACAAGCACTAATCTAATTGTTGCCAGCCGATTTGGATGCAGCACAGATTCAATGTTGTCAGTGAAATAAATACAGTCCCATTGCACGTTAATGACGTAATTCCTGCAGACAGTTTTATTTTAGATATACACAGAATACAAAGCATAAAGAAGAAATAAAGCAGATAAGATGAGGAAAACTAAAAAATGCTTTTAATATTAACTTAAAGTGTACTTCAAAAATAAAATCACATAAGGATAATTAATAATTGAAAATGCAATTATGTACAGTATTTCAATTGGCAAATTATTGATATGAAGGTTACTAAAGAATACACAAATGAGAGACAAGCAAACATTGCATCCATAACTATATTAATTCAGTGCTGTTCGATAAACGGGGCGATGCGTAACGAAGATGCGAAGGCTACTTTCAGGTGAGAATTTCATACTGAAACTTATTTTCCTGTTGTTTTGCTATGAATGCATCTATATTAAAGTATTTGAGCAATATTCAATATGAAGATGCGTAAAAAAACTTGAAATACTTTTAGAGCAGAATTCACAATTACATACAGTTGAACGTTGAAGGTTTTGAACAATTCCATATTTCAATTTGCTATTTTAGGTAATCATCTAAATTTTATTGGAGAGGACGATAGAATTTTCAATTTACACTTGCTTATGGCATTCAATTTCATTCTTAACTTAGCAGGTCGAATATCATTAAGCGTATAGTGATATCTATTATGCAGAACAGAAAAATACCGTTTTCATACAGAAATCGATTTCAATTTAATTTTATTGTCACTTTATGTTGTTTTCTAAATTTTTCACCATGAAGACATTAGATAAATCAACATTTTTATATAGTTAATGATGCTTAGCATAGAGCGCAACCAGTGTGCTCAATTATTGTTTATTTTTTGTTGACATTATGTTCTAATTCATATTAGAGTAGCGTATCCAACTTACGTGAGCCGGTGTTTAACGCTACGTGCGCAGTGTCTGACTTTTATGCAAATTGGGCGGTTTCAAAATTAACTTCATATTAGCAGTGCACCAGTTAAATTGACTTTGTTGACTAACAGAAGCATCGACAGTGATGTTTGCTCGATCTATTTCTGCTTTAACTACTGAGTAAGGTGTATTATTAGATATAGAAGAATCTTATCTTTTCAAACAAAGGCGTGGTGCAGATTCAACTCAAATTAGCATGCAATTTCAATTTGTTTGCTTTTGAGCTTATGCGTGGCCCAAATAATGTTTGTTCATCGAAATGAAATACGTTTCATACATGTTAATCAATAGAAATGAACTTTATGTAAATTTTCCTGTGGCTACTATTAGTTGCTCTAGAAATTCATTTCAAATGATTGTAGGCGAACGAGGTGCGGCGAACGAACAATGGCGCTTTCAATGCAATGACAGACGAAGAAGACCATTAAAAACGGCTTTGTTTTTTTATTTATTATAACATTACTTCATTAAATTAATTCTTCTACATTTAGATACAGAAGAATAGAAGATAAAAGAAGACATCACAAAGACAAGGGTAAGTTAGGTAAGTATAATTCTTTGAGTTAGACTAATTAGCTAAAGATCACTGAGAAGTTCTTGAGTCTGTAATCTATATAAACTCCAGCTGTAAGTTATCGAGCATTTAATTCAGATATTTGTTAATTAGAGTAATTGAATGTAGATCATGAGTATTACTTTAATAAATTTGAGTGGCTTTCCGCATTTGAACGTTTTCATGTCCCATGCCTTGTCGAGTTGAGTTTAGGGTTCATTTGCGGAAAGTGAAATGGTCGATCATTTCAAAGGACAATTTTTGAGCATAGTGAGTTTGTAGCACTGCTATAGTTTGAGTATTAGAATAAGTAAATGTTTGAGAATAGCAGTGCAAGGATAGGAGGAATGGTGAGATAGGGTGGTTTGCAGGAGTTCGACGGGTTACACTGCACGACGCGACCCTAACCATCTCAAATGATCAAAGTCCATATTTTCACAGCTCACCATTTCCTCTCCCGGTTGCGGTACCAGGGGCCTGCCGCCTTGCTCGGATCCCAGCAATGGGAGCTCAAGCAAGGTTTTTTTCAGCTCGACCGCCCCCCGCGCCGCCCCCCGCCCTCCTGCCCGTTAACGGGGACTTCCCACGTGCGGAGTCTCCTAGTCCCGTGCTGGCCAGAGACCGATTTTAAAGAGATGACCCTGTCCATTTGTGTGGTAATGGACGTTGTTTGAAATCTTGTGCAATGGGATTTCAACACCTTTGTGAATTCGTAAGACGTATCTGTCCTAGAGGCAGTTATGCAAATTCGCAATTGACGTAGTGCTGAGACTCTGTTTCAGTGCCAATCTAGTGGTGATCGTTACTCCCCAAGAGGAACGGTAAGCGTCGCTATGCTTTTGTGTTATTGTCTCGCTGGCTCTGGTCGACTTGATCCAATGATTGACATCAGATCTGCCGTCACACCTTTTAACTAGTTCATTTGGCGTTGCACCTTTCATCAGTTTAGGCATAATACATTTGAAATTAATCTCCATCGAGAGTTTCCCCTTTTAATCATGCTAAATAGTTTAAATTTGTTTAAAATTTTTACATTAATTTTTTCATTTAGGAACTTTAATGATAAATAAAATATAATGTTCATTCATCTAATAATTGGGCAAATTCAATAATTATTAAATTTCATAAATGTTTTTCAGTTTTTCATTTACATTTCATCTTGTAAAAGATTTTAATTATTCATTAAAAATATATTATTATCACTATAAAGTTAATGTAAAGCAGTTTTTAAATTAAATAATGTAATGTCAATGTACATTTTTACTTTAAAACTAAACAGTTAAAAGGGATATAATATGGTAAACATTAAATTAGCATAATTTTATTTATAGCTATTGTTTGAATATAAATTTTTTACTTATAAAAATGTTAATCGGGGTCTCCTTTAATTAGGCAGTGGCAAAAGTAAATTTGGTATAAATGAAATAAACAATTAGCTTAGGCAAGGTGCAACGAGTTTAATCTTTTCATAAATAGGAAGTAATCTTCTATAAATAGAATATTTTTAATCCGTAACATGTAGGAAAACAATGCATTAAATATGAGCTTAATTTTAATATGCTAATTAGAAAGATAAAATGCAACGTAAAGGAAACACTGAGTAATTTAATTTTTAATTAGGTTAAATAACGTCACTCGCAACAACATATTTCAGCAGTGAGAGTTTTTTAATAAATGATTAACCTACAATGTAAACACAAAAGTGGGTCATAATATTTTCTAATTAGGTATAATAACGTCACACGTAACTACATATTTCAGCAGGGATTTTAATTAGTTAATTAGAGGGTTTTAATTGCAAGCAAGAAACAGCAACTTACAGTAGTCAGTTTTATTTGAAAAGATAAGTAGGCATAATACATTAAATCAATAATGATGAGTTGTAAATCATACGGTAAGTATGCAAACATGAGTTGGTTCTGCAGGACAGTATATTAATATTGAGTGTCAGGTGTGACGGCTATCGATGTGCATGAGGTTGCAAGCATACGATTTACGCTTGCGAGACGATTCACATTTGCGTGGCAGCGCACGCCATCTGGTGCGGAAGCTACGTCTTCGGCGGATCAGAATGGCCATCTGGTCCGTCGAGGGTGGATCGGATGGATCCACCCATGGTCATCTCGGCCAAAATCGTGAGGCCAGCACGTGGGCTAGGAGGCGATGATGCCGTGGGGGTCCCCGGGGCAGGGGGGTGGGGGGCGGCGCGGGGGCGGTCGGGCTGACCGGAAAGGCAGGCCCCCACCGTAACCGAAAACTTTTTTTTAAAAAAAATTCACAAAAAAAAGCAACCTTCCCCCCCGCTGAATCGACGAAAACGCGAAATCTCCCCCACCCTCACGATTTTTTCATGGAAAGCGCAAATCTCCCCTCCCCTGCAGACAAGGAAAAATGCAAAATCTCCCCCACTCTGTTGGGCAGGCAAAAAACGCACTATCTCCCCTCCCCTTGGAGCGGGGAAAAGCACTAAACTCCCCGCACATCTGAGGCAGGTGAAACAACTAAGTCTCACCCGCCTCTTCAGCGCGGAAAGCCTAGGCTTTCCCCGCTCCAGGGAAGAGGAGCGTGCGCTCTGCCTGCCCAAAGAGCAAGGAAGAGTTTGCACTCTCCCTTGTCTAAGGGAGGGGAGCTTCACGCTCCAGGATGGGGCCCATTTTTGGTCTCTCCATCCTCCACCTGCATTAAATATTTCAAGTCCCACTTCCGGCATGTTTGCCATTTCGCAGAACTCATTTATGCCAGACTTTTTATCTGTTTGTTTGTATTACATTGCACATTTATATTTTTTTTGAAAAATAAACTTTTTCATTAATAAAGAATTGTTGTTGTTGTTGCATTGTTCTTGGTTTATATTAAAAGAAAAAAAATTTTTTTTTCTTACTTTTAAATAGATTATTAATTTACGTGTGTTACGTGTATTATTTCATTTTTCCCCCATTTTAACTGTTTTGTTTTTGTTCCTATAAACTAATTAATATTGCTGGCTGGCAACTAGTAATGGCAAACATGATTTTCCCCTTTTTAACTAATCCTACATGAGCATCATCGTTAAGAAATAACGCAGTATTGGTCTTTTGTTACGTCTGTGTATTGTGTCTTTGTAATGAAGAAGCTTTCCACACTCGACATCGCCAAATCGTATCTTCTCCAACGTGCCTATATACTTACCTCACTTGACCAACGAACGGAATTGACCAACGAACGCAATTGACCAACAAACGATTCGATCCAACCTATCCACAACCTTTCACCGATCTTGGCTTTCTCGACTTGTCTTCTTTCTTCTCCATGTGCATTTTTTTCCATGGTTTGTTACGTGTTTACTTATTTGTATGTAATGCTTTTCATGTGTCAGAGATTTTACAAAGTCGAACTCAAAATAAAAGAATCAGAGAAAAAATATTTGAAGAAATAAATTTAAAAAAACATGCAAATGTACAATATAAGAAGAAAAAAAGTGAAAATCAAAGAAATCAAAAGAAATAATAGGAGAAATTAAAAAATGAATAAAATGTATAAAATAAAGTAAGGGAAAACAAAGTTTGAATGAATGTTTGAAGTTTAACAGCTTGAAAAATAAAAATAAAGTAAAAAATTTGCTTTGGAATGGTACAAAATTAAGCTATGTAAGTAAATAAAAACAAAAATTACAAAATTAAAATTGTAAAGTAAATAAGATATAAAATAGAAAATAAATAAATATAAAAAAATAAGTATAAAAAATAAGATTAAAATTCAATAAAATGTATAAAGTAGGGAAATATAGTTTAAATGAATAAGAAAAAAATAAAAATAAAAAGATTTTGCTATGGAAATGGTACAAAATTAAACTATGTAAAAAAAAGAAAAACAAAAATTGCAAAATGAACAAAAATCAAAAATTATTTCGACACATGAAAGCAGTTGCATACATAAATTTTGCTGCGTGAAAGACCAAGTACTGCATTAATTCAAAACTCAGCCATGTAGGTTGGTCGTTAACTTAATTACAACTATGGGATAACTTCGCCCTTTCGAAGTATCCCAATCCCAGACCTACAGAATTTGGGTCCCAGGAACTTTGTCTTCTCTTGTTCTGCTTCGTGTGGTCCTCGATCTGCTTCGTGTGGTCCTCGATCTGCTTCGTGTGGTCCTCGATCTGCTTCGTGTGGTCCTCGATCTGCTTCGTGTCGTCCTCGATCTGTTTCGTGCCGTCCTCGATCTGCTTCGTGTCGTCCGCGTTTTCACTTCTTCTTTTCTTCATTAGTCATATCTGTAAGAATGGTAAATGTTAAATTAAAACTTTTCGTACTTTATTACACAGTGGAATTAAAAAATTGAACAAAGAATTTGGAAATGAAAGAAGTAACTGATTTTAAATTAAAGATAACCTTAAAAAAATGATTATATATAGAGAGTTTCAAAAAAAAGTAACAACGAGAAAACTTTGAATACTTTCAACAATTAAAAACCGACTTCAGTAGTTACTTAACGCCAACGTTTGACGTTTGACGATGCTGTTACTTGCCACGCAAATAAAACAAACAAGCGCACCATTACTGATTGATGATAAAGCAATTTTCAAGCGATACTCATTTGCATACTGTAGCGATAGAAACCGGTTTGAGTTGATTGAAAAATTTTCTGGACGAGGAATTAATTCTAACCGAACGCTATGAAATTAGTTAAATTAAAACCTCAAGCACAGCGAATGACCTACATAAATGGAACTCATCGCAAAATGTTTTCACTAAAATATAAGCACACTCGCTGCATATGCTGACAAATAAAGTTAATCTAACAAAAGATGTAATTTACCAAATGTTTCTGATGCTGTGAAGTTTGAAAAAATAATTTAACGTGAAAAAAAGTTAATTAATTTTCAATCTTTCTAAAGATGAAGTCATACCTAATCTTAATATGAAAATTAAAAAGAACTGTTTTACAGTGAAAAGTATCTCACTCATATACTACATACTACAAACTTGAATAATTTCATTAAACTAAGGAATAACTTCACCCTTTCGAAGTATCCTTAGCCTTGCTTTACAGATCCACAAGAAATCGCATTTACCTCTTGCCTTCTCTTGTTCTGCTTCGTGGCCGTCCGTGTTTTCACATTTTCTTTGCACCATTCTTTAAACCTGTAATAATGATATTAAATCAAAACTATCCTCACTTTATCACAAAATATATTTACAACAAATATAATAATTAAGTACTATCTAATTAAAAAATAATTGTTTACAAAATGAGTAAACAAAGTTTAAAAAAATAACAAGCAGAAAAGTAAAATACTTGTCTGTAAATCTGAAGCGGCCTTCAGCAGCTACTTAACGCCCGTAATGAACGCAGAGAACGTTCAACAATGCTACCACTTGCCACGTAAATTAAACAAACAAACGCACCCTTACTGATGATAAGGCAGCGTTATAGCAATAGTTATTTGCATAATGCAGCGTTAGAAACCGGTTTTGAGTGCGTTAGAACTCTTGGTTGAAAATAAATTCTAACCTAAGCCGCGTTACAATATGAACAGAATAAAAATGCACTGCTAAATTCTACTAATAATGAAAGCAATGACCTTGACGTTTACAATTCAGTCAAAATATAAACTATCTGACAAAAAAAGCCATAAAAAAGCAAAATTCATTTAGACAAAACACACCTACGTATTTTTGAAAATTTTCTTAAATCAGAAAAACAAGTAGCTGAAATGAGGCTAATTTTAAGTGAACAATTTGCGGGCAAAAGCTTGCTTATGGTCATTTGAAAGTACATGTTGGTTATTGCAAGGGTGATTTTCGAAAACCCATATTTTAATATTAGATGAACAATGCGTACAGGGTGTATTTAATGAATCTTAATTGTACGGAAATTTCGCGTTTATTATGTCACCTATTATCTAATTTTGAGAATTCTTCATACAATATGTTGAGGAATTATGCTCAATATCGATTCTCAATTATATTGTTAACTAATTAAGACTTAAAAATGAAAAAGCTGCCACTTACTGCTAAATTCGTCATCTTCTCATCGTTAATCTTCATTGCCTTTAGATGTTGATTGAAAAATTATTTTTCAGAAATTATTCCAAAAAATAATAATGAATAAAAAGCAAAAATAGTGTTTGGATTCAATGTTTGTCTTCAGTCAATTTTCCAATCAAAACGCTGAGCTACCGTCCACGAACGGCCTCAAAGTGAAATGATTTCTATTAGGTCAACAAAGCCAACGACCTCGCATGCAAATTTTCATTTTATTCATTTCTGCTGATAAATATGGCTACTGTACATTTTTCATTGCTCTTTATTTACTTAATGCTCTCTGTTTGTGGAGAAAATTTAATTGGAGTTTTGCCAAACATATAAACACTTCTCATTACAAAATGACCCTGTCCATTGTGTGTTTGGTGGTCGTTAATCCAAATGAATTCGTATGTATCTCTGGTGATGCAGGTATTAGAATTCATTTGGCGCAGTGAAGCCTCGCTGTAGGCGCCGAAGCCGAAGGAATTAGAAATGCAATTAAACTGATTTTTTCTTAAGTTATGATATTTGTTGAATAATTTAAAAATTTATAAAAATCATAATTAGAAAGTTAAATCGCAATGTAAATGTGACATGAAATGCATAGATTGGATGCTAAATAGATTAAATGATGTCACCTGAAAACTGAGATTAATTGCGTACTGTTTTTCTGCTTTCATAGATAATTCAAAAATTATTAGGATGCTTAAAAAGCAATGTAAATACAACATGAGTTATAATGTATTTTAATTGTACATTAATTAGGTAAAATCACGCAACTCGAAACAACAGATTCATAAAAAGCACTTTTTATTGAAAAATAAGGATAACAAACACGTAAACGGTAAAAAAATGAGTTATAATAATACATAAAGTGTGCAAATTTCAGCTGGTTCATCAGAATGTACAGTAATATTCAGTGTTCTTCTTCTTCTGACCTACGCGCTGTTCTCATAGCCGGTTGATTAGACGAGTCTTGTTTGTAAATAACGGCTTGCGTGAGCTAAAAGAGACTCCGTCGAGCAATTGGAAAATTCCGTGCCAAATAATCATGTTCGGCGTGAGCGAAAAGAGACCATCGAGCAACTGAAAATTCTGTATCTACCAATCACATTTGGTGTGAGCGAAAAGAGACTACGCGGGCAAATGTTGGACGAAATGCGAAGCCACACACCACCACGCTAGTATCTGAAAAAGCAATGTAAATACAATATGAGTTGTAATGCATTTTAATTGTACATTAATTAGGTAAAATCACGCAACTCGAAACAACAGATTCATAGAAAGCACTTTTCATTGAAAAATAATGATAACAAACACGTAAACGGTAAAAAAAATGTAAAAATAAGTTGTAATAATACAAAAAGTATGCAAATTTCAGGTGGTTCACCAGAATGTACAGTAATATTGAGTGTAATGTACGACAGAAATGTGACCGGGAAATCTTTTCTCATAGCTGAGACATTCTCTTTTGTATCCGTAGTCTTCGGTGCCATTCATTTGGCTGTCTTTCTTTGTTAAGTTTTTTTAAAATTATTCATATTCTTCAAATTCTTCTTCTTCATCTCCATTTCCATTTTCATCCATCATTCAGGATTTTCAGTGGTTCAGGTTCCGGAATGCACTTGCCGATCATCTTCTACCGGCGATCTCGAAATATCCTTCCATCAACACGTTTCCATGCTGGTGGAGTATGTACTTGTAGGTAAAAAACCAAGCCACCTCTTTACTCCAATGACAAACTAGCATATGGGATCACTCGAGCAGCCAGAATGACTTCTTCCGCAAGATGGCGATGCTGTTTGTCCCACGGCATAGGTTCAACCTTAAGACTGCTTCAGCCGCTCATACTATCTTCCTTCTTCACTGTTTAAGCAACTCATCGGTCTTGAGCAACTTCGAGTAACAATATTCTTTCTAATTTCATTTGATTTTGCCTTTCATTCAAGGCAAATGCGATTCTCAGCAACATTCGAGGAAGTGACGTGAAAACAAGTGGAACATGCATCACAACAAACGAAAAACAGTCGTCACTATACAACCATTTTCCATTTTCTCATGACATAAAAACGTTATTGCTTTACCGGCAGTCAATGACGTCATCTTTTCATCATTTCAATTTTGTCGATTGTATTTTTTATAATATTTATAAAAACTGATCAAAAATTTGTCACACACAAGCCCGCACACACACACACACACAAATGAACGGCGCAACGCAACCACCGCACTGAACACAACGTCAAACGATAATTGCGCTCGCTCGCCTGCCACGGCTACTTTTATACTAGCGTGGCGGTGTGTCGCTTCGTATTTCGTCGAAAATTTACTCGCGTAGTCTCTTTTCGCTCACGCCAAACATGATTGGTAGACAGAGAATTTTTAATTGCTCGATGGTCTCTTTTAGCTCACGTCGAACATGATTGCTTGGCACGGAATTTTCCTATTGCTTGATGGAGTCTCTTTTAGCTCACGCCAGCCGTTATTTACAAATGAGACTCGTCTAATGAAACCGGCTATGAGAAGAGCGCGTAGGTCAGAAGATCTGCCGCTCACTTTACTGTGATACATTACACTCAATATGACTGCACATTCCGATGAACTACTTAAATTTGAATATTTTTTGTATTACTACAACTCATCTTTACATTTTTTTACCGTTTACGTGTTTGTTATCCTAATTTTTCAATAAACAGTGCTTTCTATGAATCTGTTGTTTCGAGTTGCGTGATTTTAACTGATTAATGTAAAATTAAAATGCATTACAACTCATATTGTGTTCACATTGCTTTATTTACATACTAGGGTGGTGGTGTGTCGCTTCGCATTTCGTCGAAAATTTACCCGCGTAGTCTCTTTTCGCTCACGCTAAACGTGATTGGTAGATACAGAAATTTCAATTGCTCGATGGACTCTTTTCGCTCACGCCGGTCGTCATTTGTAACCCAGACTCGCCTAACGAGTATTCGATATTCTTCATATGCTTTTCATTGGGTTATATTAGTCGAAATTCCATTAGTTGATTAATCTTAATATTTCATTTGCTAATTACTTTTAATTGTCAATTGGCTGCAATATTATCCGTATCAGTTCTTAAAATAATCCCATTCTAATTTAAAATAATTTTAATCGCATTTGTCAATAATTCCAATATTATCAATTTTTTGTTTTTTATTGTTTTATTTATTCATTTTTTCCTATTTCGTATTTGTAATCTGAAATATGATTTGTAATCAATCGTTCTCATTGTAGAAAGAAAAGAAAGTAATCAATTCTCCAGTTTTTTGTTTGCTTCTTTGTATTATTTATTTTTTCTTTACCCTTTTCCTCTTATCTGAAAAAATTGCAATACTTTTTTCATTTTTATTTTGAAATTTCAAATAAAAATATATTCACCATAACTAACTTCGGAATATGCATATTTCTAGCAATTCTTCTATCACTCTTTCTCCTTATTTCCATCTTCCTACTATTCAGCTTTTATTCATTTTTTGATCATCTTTCGATACATGTGGGTTTGAACAAAATCTTTGAGGAAGAACTTCTTCTTTTTTTCCATAAACACTGCTGAACAACAAGCGACAAACTTCAATGCAATTTTCAATTTAAATATTTGCTGTTTTGAATTTTGCAAAACTAGCTCATAGTGGGTAGTAATTTTTCACCATTGTTTGCAAATGTTAACGTTGCGTAATTGTCGTATTTGGAATACTTCTTTACCATTTTTCGTTATACTTCATAAAAAGTGTGCATCAATTATTGCAATATTTTATTTGTTAAAACAACATAAGACATTTCAAGTAGAACAATTTAATGGTTACATCTTTTACTGAATATTCGATCAATAACAATGGCTATCATGAAACACTGAAGAAAATGGACTAAAAAATACACAATAAAAACATAGCAGAAAACGGTAATGCAGATTTTGAAAACTTATATTTCAATTGTAATAGAGCAATTAATAACGTGGCTCTGCATTGCATTTATAAAGCAAATCGTGCGGAGTAAGGTGAAATGGAGAGGGCCATTCCATTTCATGCTGCGTTGGAACAGTACATGACAAATGGTACTTCCATGCTAGGAGACTCGGCGTCAGATGGACAGATTTAAGTTGATTTGCACATCATGAATTCCCAGTGTCGCTGCGATCGAAGTGACGGGCGCTTATGAAGCAATATGTTGTAACAAGCATCGAATACCTTTACTTTTATCGATATCTCCCCTACTTTAGGGCGACGATTCTCCAGTTGCGTACTTACAGCTGCTATAATTTCATATGATGTCCAAAATTCTACAGTCTGCTGTAGGGTGAATGACATCAGCTGTACTAATTGTTCAAAATTTTTGAACAGTTTGTACAGAGCGTAGAGACCTTTGAAAACAGTGCATCGGTCACACCCATGTTGGCTATACGTGAAGAGTAGAGTTGTCACCATTTGTGTTTCTCTTTGCAATGATTGACACACTCGCAACTGAATATTTGACTTTGGCAAGTTCCCATGAATTTGAACTTCCACAGTTGAATAGGCGAAGTCATACAGCCGTTGACTGTTCACCATACGTCCAGAGGTTTCCTATATGACCACAGGAAAACATCTCAGCTTCAGAATCTTTATATTTCACATGCAATTTGACGGCCTGTAGATGGTTAGATGGAGGAAACTGCTAGTAAGGATGGCGAATTCTGAGTATAGAATTGTGCTTGATTGTAATAGACTTTCTGGCACAGTGGGCGTGTCAGTAAGCGCCGGTTGGTCTCTGCCCGGTCATTACCGCCCGGCATCACCTTACGGTCGCTTAGTCCTCTTGAGGAAGTCATTTGGCGTGAATAAATTATAAGTCGAACAACAAACAATCATTTGAAATGTTTATTACACCGTGCTACTGACAAATACCATGATAAATCACAACGCCATCCATCGCTCACCAAAATCGTACACCACCAATAACTGCTACATGCCTCCGCATTGCCGTACCCTGCCTGATCGTCAGGTCCAAATCTGTCTGCTACGGTAGCTGATTTCAAGGGTGTCGAAGAACATGATCAGCTCAGCTTTTTCTTATCTTCCTACGTTGATTCTGGAATATAACAGACGTCAACACTTAGCCGCGACTGTTACGAGAGAGTTGCGCAGTCCCAATTGTAATACATAAAATTCATATGAAATTCTCTTTTGAAAACGTATGCAATCT
Organism: Trichinella murrelli; assembly: GCA_002221485.1. Classification (NCBI taxonomy): domain Eukaryota; kingdom Metazoa; phylum Nematoda; class Enoplea; order Trichinellida; family Trichinellidae; genus Trichinella; species Trichinella murrelli. Next base: position 13,183,081 of record CM008135.1, on the reverse strand, counting down.
TCTTTATACAATTCGAGCTTTATTTCCTTATGCTACTGACCAACTTTAACAAAATACAAATCGCGTAAACATTTCTTAACACCGCTTCAACAATTCACTACAGCCTGTCACCAAACGTACACAGGTACAAATTAGTCATACTGTATCAGATAAATTAACAATTTTTCTCAGTTGTAAGCTGCTTACCATTCTGGCATGTATGGATGTCGAATATCGAACAGCATTAATATCAACGCGAACACGCAGATCACTTCGAATAGGCTAATCTATAAATGAGAGAGTTCTGCCATTGCATTAACGTAATCTTGATCTTCAACAAACTGTAGTGAAACGCTATTCATCAATTTCAACAGTTAAAAACCGACTTCAATGGTTACTTAACAGCAACGTTTGACATTTGACGACGCTGTTTCTTGCCACGCAAGTCAAACAAACAAGCGCACCATTACTGATTGATGATAAAGCAATTTTCAAACAATCCTCATTTGTGCATACTGTAGCAATAGAAACTGGTTTGAGTTGATTGGAAAATTTTCTGGACGAGGAATTCATTCTAACCGAACGCTATGAAATTAGGAAAAGTGAAACCTCATGCACAGCGAACCGCTTATCTAGCGAATGCATAGCATTTGATGAAACTCATTTCAATTTACTTGAAAAAGGAGTTGAAATGCAGAGTTAAAGTCAACCATTGAAGGGTATTTAAAATTTCAGTAATGACCTTGACATTTGAAATTCAGTCAAAATATAAACTATCCGATAGAACGCTATAACAAACAAAAATTGACTTAGTCAACCCCGCCTTCGCATGTATGAATTTCTCATTTGAAAATTCAAAAACGACCTACATAAATCGAACTCATCGCAAAATCTTTTCACAAAAATATAAGCATACTGGCTGCGTATGCTGAAAAACAAAGTTAATCTAACAAAACATGTAATTTACGAAATGTCTCTGATGCTGTGAAATTTGAAAAAAATAATATAAAGTGATAATAAAGTTAACTTTCCATCTCATCTAAATATGAAGTCTTACCTAATCTTAATATGAAAAACAAAAATTACAGTTTTACAGTGAAAAATATCTTACTTATATATTACATACTACAAACTTGGGTAATTTCATTAAACTAAGAAATAACTTCACCCTTTCGAAATATCCGTAACCCTGCTTCACAGAATCACAAGAAATCGCATTTACATCTTGCCGTCTTTTGTTCTGCATCGTGTCTTCCGTGTTTACACATTTTCTTCGCTCAATTCTTTAAACCTGTAATTATAATATTAAATCAAAACTGTCTTCACTTTATCACAAAGTAGAATTAAAAGAATATAATAATTAACTGCTATCGAATTAAAAAATAATTGTTTAGAAAATGAGTATACAAAGTTTTAAATAATAAAAAGCAGAAAAATGGAATACTTGATAGTAATTCAGAAACCGACTTCAGCAGCTACTTAACGCCCGTAATGAACTCAGAGAACATTCAACGATGCTATTAATTGCAACGTAAATTAAACAAACAAACGCACCTTTACTGATGATAAGGCAGCGTTGTAGCGATCCTTATTTGCATATTGCATCGTTAGAAACCGGTTTTTAGTGCGTTAGAACTTTCGGCTGAAGATAAATTCTAACCTAAGCCGCGTTACAATAGCTCAACTATGCCAAACAGTCATATTCGGCGTGAGCGAAAAGAGACCATCATGCAATTGAAATTTCTGTATCTACCAATCACGATTGGCGTGAGCGAAAAGAGACAACGCGGGTAAATTTTGGACGAAATGCGATGATTTGAAATGTAAATACAATGAGTTGTAATGAATTTAAATTGTACATTAATTTGGTAAAATCACTCAACTCGAAACTTCGCATTTCTTCGCATTAAAATCGCTTCGCATTTCGTCCAAAATTTACCCGCGTAGTCTCTTTTTGCTCAAATAATGTTTATCGCTCAAATGAGTCTTCAATTTACTGTCAGCAAAATTGTACCAGCAACATGCTGCAAAATAATAAATACTTCATAATAAAATTCAGGTACATGTTCAGCTGTCAGCTGGTAAGCGACTTTAGCAAAGAATAACGCATTATACAAAACAGAATGCCACGTATACATGGAAAACATTATTTTTTAATGTTGTCATCACAAAAATGTGACTTTACAATTTAGTACCAACTGAACTGAACCTGCAACGTGCTTTAATGTACAGATTACGTTTCCTGCCGAAACTCTTCCCAAGATTTTAGGATTTGGCGAAAGCTTGCACAGTGCGCTTAGAGAATTACAACAAACCAATCCCCGCCGTTCTAGTTGAATAGTTCTCGAAATATCAGAAATCAAGTGACTCGCTTAACTATGTATTGACGTAGGCAAAGTGCCAACACTAGAAGCCCATTATTCTACAACAACTGGACAGATTTCGCCCAAACCCTGCATTTCTTTTTGCCGATCAATGAAAAATGTACAGTAGCCATATTTATCAGCAGAAATGAATAAAATGAAAATTTGCATGCGAGGTCGTTTGCTTTATTGACATAATAGAAATCATTTCAGTTTGACGCCGTCCGTGGATGGTAGCGCAGCGTTTTGATTCGAAAATTGACTGAAGGCAAACATTGAAGCCGAACACTATTTTTGCTTACTATTCATTATTATTTTTTGGAATAACTTCTGAAAAATAATTTTTTAATCAACACCGAATGAGAATGAACATCAAAAATGAGTAGACGGCGCATTTAGCAGTAAGTGGCAATTTTTTCATTTTTAAGTCTTAATTAGTTAACAATATAATTGAGAATCGATATTGAGCGTAATTTCTCAACATATTGTATGAATATTTCTCAAAATCAGATAATAGGTAACATAATAAACGCCAAATTTCCGTACAATGAAGTTTCATTAAATACACCATGTACGCATTGTTCATCTATTATTAAAATATGGGCTTTCGAAAATCACCTTTGCAATAACCAACATGTACTTTCAATAGATCATAAGCAAGCTTTTGCCCGCAAATTGTTCACTTAAAATTAGCCTTATTTCAGCTACTTGTTTTTCTGATTTAAGAAAATTTTCAAAAATACGTAGGTGTGTTTTGTCTAAATGAATTTTGCTTTTTTATGGCCTTTTTTGTCAGATAGTTTATATTTTGACTGAATTGTAAACGTCAAGGTCATTGCTTTCATTATTAGTAGAATTTAGCAGTGCATTTTTATTCTGTTCATATTGTAACGCGGCTTAGGTTAGAATTTATTTTCAACCAAGAGTTCTAACGCACTCAAAACCGGTTTCTAACGCTGCATTATGCAAATAACTATTTCTATAACGCTGCCTTATCATCAGTAAGGGTGCGTTTGTTTGTTTAATTTACGTGGCAAGTGGTAGCATTGTTGAACGTTCTCTGCGTTCATTACGGGCGTTAAGTAGCTGCTGAAGGCCGCTTCAGATTTACAGACAAGTATTTTACTTTTCTGCTTGTTATTTTTTTAAACTTTGTTTACTCATTTTGTAAACAATTATTTTTTAATTAGATAGTACTTAATTATTATATTTGTTGTAAATATATTTTGTGATAAAGTGAGGATAGTTTTGATTTAATATCATTATTACAGGTTTAAAGAATGGTGCAAAGAAAATGTGAAAACACGGACGGCCACGAAGCAGAACAAGAGAAGGCAAGAGGTAAATGCGATTTCTTGTGGATCTGTAAAGCAAGGCTAAGGATACTTCGAAAGGGTGAAGTTATTCCTTAGTTTAATGAAATTATTCAAGTTTGTAGTATGTAGTATATGAGTGAGATACTTTTCACTGTAAAACAGTTCTTTTTAATTTTCATATTAAGATTAGGTATGACTTCATCTTTAGAAAGATTGAAAATTAATTAACTTTTTTCACGTTAAATTATTTTTTCAAACTTCACAGCATCAGAAACATTTGGTAAATTACATCTTTTGTTAGATTAACTTTATTTGTCAGCATATGCAGCGAGTGTGCTTATATTTTAGTGAAAACATTTTGCGATGAGTTCCATTTATGTAGGTCATTCGCTGTGCTTGAGGTTTTAATTTAACTAATTTCATAGCGTTCGGTTAGAATTAATTCCTCGTCCAGAAAATTTTTCAATCAACTCAAACCGGTTTCTATCGCTACAGTATGCAAATGAGTATCGCTTGAAAATTGCTTTATCATCAATCAGTAATGGTGCGCTTGTTTGTTTTATTTGCGTGGCAAGTAACAGCATCGTCAAACGTCAAACGTTGGCGTTAAGTAACTACTGAAGTCGGTTTTTAATTGTTGAAAGTATTCAAAGTTTTCTCGTTGTTACTTTTTTTTGAAACTCTCTATATATAATCATTTTTTAAGGTTATCTTTAATTTAAAATCAGTTACTTCTTTCATTTCCAAATTCTTTGTTCAATTTTTTAATTCCACTGTGTAATAAAGTGCGAAAAGTTTTAATTTAACATTTACCATTCTTACAGATATGACTAATGAAGAAAAGAAGAAGTGAAAACGCGGACGACACGAAGCAGATCGAGGACGGCACGAAACAGATCGAGGACGACACGAAGCAGATCGAGGACCACACGAAGCAGATCGAGGACCACACGAAGCAGAACAAGAGAAGACAAAGTTCCTGGGACCCAAATTCTGTAGGTCTGGGATTGGGATACTTCGAAAGGGCGAAGTTATCCCATAGTTGTAATTAAGTTAACGACCAACCTACATGGCTGAGTTTTGAATTAATGCAGTACTTGGTCTTTCACGCAGCAAAATTTATGTATGCAACTGCTTTCATGTGTCGAAATAATTTTTGATTTTTGTTCATTTTGCAATTTTTGTTTTTCTTTTTTTTACATAGTTTAATTTTGTACCATTTCCATAGCAAAATCTTTTTATTTTTATTTTTTATTTTTTTCTTATTCATTTAAACTATATTTCCCTACTTTATACATTTTATTGAATTTTAATCTTATTTTTTATACTTATTTTTTTATATTTATTTATTTTCTATTTTATATCTTATTTACTTTACAATTTTAATTTTGTAATTTTTGTTTTTATTTACTTACATAGCTTAATTTTGTACCATTCCAAAGCAAATTTTTTACTTTATTTTTATTTTTCAAGCTGTTAAACTTCAAACATTCATTCAAACTTTGTTTTCCCTTACTTTATTTTATACATTTTATTCATTTTTTAATTTCTCCTATTATTTCTTTTGATTTCTTTGATTTTCACTTTTTTTCTTCTTATATTGTACATTTGCATGTTTTTTTAAATTTATTTCTTCAAATATTTTTTCTCTGATTCTTTTATTTTGAGTTCGACTTTGTAAAATCTCTGACACATGAAAAGCATTACATACAAATAAGTAAACACGTAACAAACCATGGAAAAAAATGCACATGGAGAAGAAAGAAGACAAGTCGAGAAAGCCAAGATCGGTGAAAGGTTGTGGATAGGTTGGATCGAATCGTTTGTTGGTCAATTGCGTTCGTTGGTCAATTCCGTTCGTTGGTCAAGTGAGGTAAGTATATAGGCACGTTGGAGAAGATACGATTTGGCGATGTCGAGTGTGGAAAGCTTCTTCATTACAAAGACACAATACACAGACGTAACAAAAGACCAATACTGCGTTATTTCTTAACGATGATGCTCATGTAGGATTAGTTAAAAAGGGGAAAATCATGTTTGCCATTACTAGTTGCCAGCCAGCAATATTAATTAGTTTATAGGAACAAAAACAAAACAGTTAAAATGGGGGAAAAATGAAATAATACACGTAACACACGTAAATTAATAATCTATTTAAAAGTAAGAAAAAAAAATTTTTTTTCTTTTAATATAAACCAAGAACAATGCAACAACAACAACAATTCTTTATTAATGAAAAAGTTTATTTTTCAAAAAAAATATAAATGTGCAATGTAATACAAACAAACAGATAAAAAGTCTGGCATAAATGAGTTCTGCGAAATGGCAAACATGCCGGAAGTGGGACTTGAAATATTTAATGCAGGTGGAGGATGGAGAGACCAAAAATGGGCCCCATCCTGGAGCGTGAAGCTCCCCTCCCTTAGACAAGGGAGAGTGCAAACTCTTCCTTGCTCTTTGGGCAGGCAGAGCGCACGCTCCTCTTCCCTGGAGCGGGGAAAGCCTAGGCTTTCCGCGCTGAAGAGGCGGGTGAGACTTAGTTGTTTCACCTGCCTCAGATGTGCGGGGAGTTTAGTGCTTTTCCCCGCTCCAAGGGGAGGGGAGATAGTGCGTTTTTTGCCTGCCCAACAGAGTGGGGGAGATTTTGCATTTTTCCTTGTCTGCAGGGGAGGGGAGATTTGCGCTTTCCATGAAAAAATCGTGAGGGTGGGGGAGATTTCGCGTTTTCGTCGATTCAGCGGGGGGGAAGGTTGCTTTTTTTTGTGAATTTTTTTTAAAAAAAAGTTTTCGGTTACGGTGGGGGCCTGCCTTTCCGGTCAGCCCGACCGCCCCCGCGCCGCCCCCCACCCTCCTGCCCCGGGGACCCCCACGGCATCATCGCCTCCTAGCCCACGTGCTGGCCTCACGATTTTGGCCGAGATGACCATGGGTGGATCCATCCGATCCACCCTCGACGGACCAGATGGCCATTCTGATCCGCCGAAGACGTAGCTTCCGCACCAGATGGCGTGCGCTGCCACGCAAATGTGAATCGTCTCGCAAGCGTAAATCGTATGCTTGCAACCTCATGCACATCGATAGCCGTCACACCTGACACTCAATATTAATGTACTGTCCTGCAGAACCAACTCATGTTTGCATACTTACCGTATGATTTACAACTCATCATTATTGATTTAATGTATTATGCCTACTTATCTTTTCAAATAAAACTGACTACTGTAAGTTGCTGTTTCTTGCTTGCAATTAAAACCCTCTAATTAACTAATTAAAATCCCTGCTGAAATATGTAGTTACGTGTGACGTTATTATACCTAATTAGAAAATATTATGACCCACTTTTGTGTTTACATTGTAGGTTAATCATTTATTAAAAAACTCTCACTGCTGAAATATGTTGTTGCGAGTGACGTTATTTAACCTAATTAAAAATTAAATTACTCAGTGTTTCCTTTACGTTGCATTTTATCTTTCTAATTAGCATATTAAAATTAAGCTCATATTTAATGCATTGTTTTCCTACATGTTACGGATTAAAAATATTCTATTTATAGAAGATTACTTCCTATTTATAAAAAGATTAAACTAGTTGCACCTTGCCTAAGCTAATTGTTTATTTCATTTATACCAAATTTACTTTTGCCACTGCCTAATTAAAGGAGACCCCGATTAACATTTTTATAAGTAAAAAATTTATATTCAAACAATAGCTATAAATAAAATTATGCTAATTTAATGTTTACCATATTATATTTCTTTTAACTGTTTACATTACACAGATTTAAAGTAAAAATGTACATTGACATTACATTATTTAATTTAAAAACTGCTTTACATTAACTTTATAGTGATAATAATATATTTTTAATGAATAATTAAAATCTTTTACAAGATGAAATGTAAATGAAAAACTGAAAAACATTTATGAAATTTAATAATTATTGAATTTGCCCAATTATTAGATGAATGAACATTATATTTTATTTATCATTAAAGTTCCTAAATGAAAAAATTAATGTAAAAATTTTAAACAAATTTAAACTATTTAGCATGATTAAAAGGGGAAACTCTCGATGGAGATTAATTTCAAATGTATTATGCCTAAACTGATGAAAGGTGCAACGCCAAATGAACTAGTTAAAAGGTGTGACGGCCGATCTGATGTCAATCATTGGATCAAGTCGACCAGAGCCAGCGAGACAATAACACAAAAGCATAGCGACGCTTACCGTTCCTCTTGGGGAGTAACGATCACCACTAGATTGGCACTGAAACAGAGTCTCAGCACTACGTCAATTGCGAATTTGCATAACTGCCTCTAGGACAGATACGTCTTACGAATTCACAAAGGTGTTGAAATCCCATTGCACAAGATTTCAAACAACGTCCATTACCACACAAATGGACAGGGTCATCTCTTTAAAATCGGTCTCTGGCCAGCACGGGACTAGGAGACTCCGCACGTGGGAAGTCCCCGTTAACGGGCAGGAGGGCGGGGGGCGGCGCGGGGGGCGGTCGAGCTGAAAAAAAACCTTGCTTGAGCTCCCATTGCTGGGATCCGAGCAAGGCGGCAGGCCCCTGGTACCGCAACCGGGAGAGGAAATGGTGAGCTGTGAAAATATGGACTTTGATCATTTGAGATGGTTAGGGTCGCGTCGTGCAGTGTAACCCGTCGAACTCCTGCAAACCACCCTATCTCACCATTCCTCCTATCCTTGCACTGCTATTCTCAAACATTTACTTATTCTAATACTCAAACTATAGCAGTGCTACAAACTCACTATGCTCAAAAATTGTCCTTTGAAATGATCGACCATTTCACTTTCCGCAAATGAACCCTAAACTCAACTCGACAAGGCATGGGACATGAAAACGTTCAAATGCGGAAAGCCACTCAAATTTATTAAAGTAATACTCATGATCTACATTCAATTACTCTAATTAACAAATATCTGAATTAAATGCTCGATAACTTACAGCTGGAGTTTATATAGATTACAGACTCAAGAACTTCTCAGTGATCTTTAGCTAATTAGTCTAACTCAAAGAATTATACTTACCTAACTTACCCTTGTCTTTGTGATGTCTTCTTTTATCTTCTATTCTTCTGTATCTAAATGTAGAAGAATTAATTTAATGAAGTAATGTTATAATAAATAAAAAAACAAAGCCGTTTTTAATGGTCTTCTTCGTCTGTCATTGCATTGAAAGCGCCATTGTTCGTTCGCCGCACCTCGCTCGCCTACAATCATTTGAAATGAATTTCTAGAGCAACTAATAGTAGCCACAGGAAAATTTACATAAAGTTCATTTCTATTGATTAACATGTATGAAACGTATTTCATTTCGATGAACAAACATTATTTGGGCCACGCATAAGCTCAAAAGCAAACAAATTGAAATTGCATGCTAATTTGAGTTGAATCTGCACCACGCCTTTGTTTGAAAAGATAAGATTCTTCTATATCTAATAATACACCTTACTCAGTAGTTAAAGCAGAAATAGATCGAGCAAACATCACTGTCGATGCTTCTGTTAGTCAACAAAGTCAATTTAACTGGTGCACTGCTAATATGAAGTTAATTTTGAAACCGCCCAATTTGCATAAAAGTCAGACACTGCGCACGTAGCGTTAAACACCGGCTCACGTAAGTTGGATACGCTACTCTAATATGAATTAGAACATAATGTCAACAAAAAATAAACAATAATTGAGCACACTGGTTGCGCTCTATGCTAAGCATCATTAACTATATAAAAATGTTGATTTATCTAATGTCTTCATGGTGAAAAATTTAGAAAACAACATAAAGTGACAATAAAATTAAATTGAAATCGATTTCTGTATGAAAACGGTATTTTTCTGTTCTGCATAATAGATATCACTATACGCTTAATGATATTCGACCTGCTAAGTTAAGAATGAAATTGAATGCCATAAGCAAGTGTAAATTGAAAATTCTATCGTCCTCTCCAATAAAATTTAGACGATTACCTAAAATAGCAAATTGAAATATGGAATTGTTCAAAACCTTCAACGTTCAACTATATGTAATTGTGAATTCTGCTCTAAAAGTATTTCAAGTTTTTTTACGCATCTTCATATTGAATATTGCTCAAATACTTTAATATAGATGTATTCATAGCAAAACAACAGGAAAATAAGTTTCAGTATGAAATTCTTACCTGAATGTAGCCTTCGCATCTTCGTTACGCATCGCCCCGTTTATCGAACAGCACTGAATTAATATAATTATGGATGCAATGTTTGCTTGTCTCTCATTTGTGTATTCTTTAGTAACCTTCATATCAATAATTTGCCAATTGAAATACTGTACATAATTGCATTTTCAATTATTAATTATCCTTATGTGATTTTATTTTTGAAGTACACTTTAAGTTAATATTAAAAGCATTTTTTAGTTTTCCTCATCTTATCTGCTTTATTTCTTCTTTATGCTTTGTATTCTGTGTATATCTAAAATAAACTGTCTGCAGGAATTACGTCATTAACGTGCAATGGGACTGTATTTATTTCACTGACAACATTGAATCTGTGCTGCATCCAAATCGGCTGGCAACAATTAGATTAGTGCTTGTACATTCGCACATCTTTCTATTCTATTGTTTTGTGATTCCTGCCTGAATTTCACATATATTGTAATGTCGTGTTTGTTTTGGCTTGTGTGCTTGTTTGCATACAACGAGACCTGATGGTTTTCTGCCATGCTTCACATTCCCGCGTTAGTCCTACATAAATGTCTATCTAATTAGTAGGTACAAACCAAGTACAAATCCATTTTCCTTCCAGTGCTTTCCTTTGCACCTATTTTTTTCTAATGTGAAAAGTAAAAGAAAGCAAACATCCATGTACGTTATTCAGTTGTATGTTCGATGAAATTTCATTGCTGCTTTAAATTATCCGCATTATTATCATTATTATTATTATTATTATATCATCAAAATACTTCTGTATCCCATGTCCAATTGGTTGTCACTATGACGCGATTTCATTCATCGTGATCATACGCAAATTCCATTCTCCCATGTCGCACTGGCTGTCACTAAGACGCGTTGAATTCGTCCAGCTTTCCTATATAATTCCTGTATAAAACCCTTCCTCCTACTCCTCCTACGTTTCCCTTCTTCTTAGCCTCCCTACTCCTCCCTACCATCCCTCGCTTTTTTCTTTTTACGTCTCTTTCTCTCCCTGTTTATGACTCTTCCTCTCTCTCTCTTTACGAATAATACTGTTTCTTTGCCAACAAAATTCCTACTTACTCTTTCATCCACCCCACACCTCCAACCACCCATTCAGCTCCGTTATACAACCTCCCTCCCCTTTCAACCATCGTTGCAGCTTCGTAATCCTAAAGATCTGCGACTGCAGATTTTATTAATGACAGAAATCGAATGCTTCATCGCTTTCAAAGTATTATTGATTCCCTAGTGATTCTCTTCCATGTTTTTTCAAGTTTTCATAAAAGCGTGTGCCAACAGTTCAAAATAGTATCACTGGTATCAGTAAGAACAAAGTTTGTTTATTACATCAATGTATAAATATTGAATCTGGTCAGGGCAGCATTAGAATACATCAGCGCATTCGAGCAAGTTTTGAGTCACAGCGCTAATGCCGTAACAATGGCATACGTCAACACCACAGACCGTTTCTAAAGTTCTTGTCAATGCTGAAAACGTGCTAGATTAATTTGGCATCAACATGCAATTAAGCAATCAAGAAGATAAGAATATGTAAGTAAACAAATGCCTTAATGATTATTGTTATGATTCTCATTAGTGTGATTTGACAACGTTGAACAAACAGTGAAACCGAACATAAAGCGCAGTGTGAAATGATGCGCTTCCAGATTGAAACGCATTATAATATATCCACACATTTTTGGGTTTGCTTTCAAAAAAGTGTAATATATTGCCAAAAAATAACAAAACCCTACAAATTAATTTACAATGTTCACCGGCATAAATAAGTTAATCAATTTTATTTTTATACATGCTTTCTTGTTGTGGTCAGATTCCTTGCTGCTGCCAAATACAGTCATTCAGTCGGCTTCACCACTTTAAGCCAGTAGCCACGCACTTGCCTTTTTCTCATTATATTCTACTTTCTTTCTGCTTCATTTCTACTTTTTCATTCATTCATTTTTCATTTTCATTTCTGCTAATATTGATTGTTTCATCTTTGTTATTATTATAAGATGAAACAAATCGTTGCAACTTGTCTATCAGCAAAATAATAATAATAATAATAATGAAAATATTATGACATTGATTAATTTGTGGCTATCAAATTATTGAAAAGACAAATAACAAAGTGAAAATGGGAAATTAATAAAATGGGGGAAAATTTTGAATGAAAATGAAACAAGATTGTACTTGTGGCAAGTGAATGAAAGAGTATAGAAAGTTGAATGCAAGCAAGTTGTTATTAATTGTGTTAAACTGACGCATCAATTTACTTAGTCAGCAGAGCCAACTAAATTTTAAATTTTACGGAGATATTTTTAGAAAGTGAAAACTGAAAGAAAGCAAACATACATGTACATGAGTGCATACGTTTTGTGGAAAGCCATTGCTGCTTTCAGTTATCCGCATTATTATTATTATTATTATTATTATTATTATTATTATTATTATTATTATTATTATTATTATTATTATTATAGAAGATTGATCCAAAGTTCTGATTTGAGAATGAAAGGAAAGGAAATGAAATGAAAGACAAAATAGTACAATAATAAAAAATAATCAAAATTTATGTTAAAAAGAATATATAGATTTATTTAAGAAATTACTTTGAAAAAAGAACTAAAGTATTCAAAAAAAATTCCAAGAACTCACGTGAAATAATTTGAAATTTGGTAAAATATTAATAAAAACGATGATCATGTAACATACAAACAACAAATATAGATGTAAGTGAATAAATAAGTAAATAAATGTTTTAAAAGACTCGATCACCGATGTAAAGTATTTGAAAGGTAAATTTTTAAATATTAAAAAATAAGTAAATTAATACTAAAAATGCACATCTAAAGTAAATGCAAACAGTATCATGCAGGATGTTGATCATGTCATAAGCATTATTATATTGCTTACTTTTTCTCCATGTGCAATTGAATGTTTGCAAGAAATGGTAGTTCGTTGAAGATTTCTGCGAATGGCTCCAGTGATACTTACATTAGTGTGATGCATAACTTTTATATCTGAAAACATGCAAATTTAACATGAAAACTAGCAATAACAATGATTACAAGTTGTACTTCATTTTCATTTCCTGTATATGAAGTATTCAGTTTCATATTATGTGAATTGTGAAAGTGAAAATGGTGAACGCAAATATGTACTATACTTCTTTTGTTTGTATGAAGCAGCTTAAAAATCAAAAGTAATGTACTACTAATAATATTTATAAGTGAATTGTGATAGTAGAAAATCTAATAAGTTCACATTTATTATGTTTGTCAAGTCATATGAATAGTATATATCAAGTATCAGCATACATCTCGAACATCACTTACCTTTTAAAAATAGACGACTTTCAAAAGTGGAATTATATTTCCTACATGCCAATCTTTTGTTGCATGTTTCCAAATCATGACAATGCCGAAAGTGAATAATATTATTGTGGTCATCTCAACATGAAAACAAATATAGGTACACGTTTGTGTAAAGCATCTGATTTAATTATCTGAAAAGGAACAATAATAATACTAATATAAATGCAGATTAGTGCACTTTCACCATAATTAAAATACAACCAAATTGCATTCATAGAAAAATTAAGACAGCATAATATCAAATATAATTCAAAGATGGTATTGAAGAGCGGAATCATTGTTGAACACGTCCCTGTAGCCGTTGCACAGCATTAAATAACTGAATTTAATAGAAATGCTCTAAAGTGGTGCTTGATAATAAGTAAATTATGCAAATAGAAAACTACTTTGCCTCTGGTTGAACGGCTCATCTTACATCACTAATAGCGTAGTAGCCTGCATATGGTGAACAATTTTATTAAATGACGAATGTCATTTGCTTTTATTTAAATACACAATATAACGTAAAATTTCATTACGATACAGATTTCTTTCACTGAAATAATATGAAAATCTGAAAGACTAAATATTTCTAACATAATCTGTGAACACTTCAAAATTAACAGAATTTAGCTGCGTGAAAGTGTGATGTCATGCAATACATTGTATTGAATGTTTTCCTTACAATCAATGTTCGAAGTTTAATGAGCAGTTTTTATCAAAAATCAACTTATAAAATATAATATCAGTTAAATACATGTGTTGAATAAAACTAATAACATATTTCAGGAAAAGTTAGCATAGAAATTATGTTCAGCTTCAATCCATTAATGGGAACCACAATTACTAAAAATACCAAAATAATAAATATAATTAGAACAAATGACAAATAAACAATTGATACAAGCAACACCATTACAAAAAAATACGATTTGCTAAAATCATCAACAAGAAAGAATATAAATAAATTTCAAATTCCATACATTCTAGTGATAAAGAATGCGGCAAGAAAATGAAAGGTGAAATATCGCTTTTGACGAAATGAAATGTGACATACAGAAAAACTGCTAAATCGTTTGACTTTCACGCTATGATTACAGCATAAATAACACTTGAATGCTTTTGAAAATATAAATAGCATTGTAAATTTGCATTTGAAAAATGGTTAATAGAGTTGTCAAAGAAAGTCAGCTCTATAACCTCAAATATAATGGATTGAACAATACGGAAAAAATATAGAAACAGACTAATCATTTCCAAATTAAAATATGAAATGCTTTATTTATTAAATTTCACGTACAATGGGTATGTATCAACAAAGTTACGGTTCCGTAAATATTCTATCAATTAAGATAGACAAACTGCCAACTTTAAAATCAATTTATTCCACAAGGATGGGATTGTGTTCAAACAGAATTTGCAGGACTCTCAATCTATCGATATCTTAACATAGCCATCAAAAGAATTCAAAATTTTGAAATATGTACGAATAAAATAAATAAATACGAATAAAATAACGAGTAAAATAAAACGAAATACAATAAACGAATAAAATAACGAATAAAATATGAAAGTTGAAAAGATATTAGTAAAAAATGATTTTGTTAAAGTTTATCAAGAAATCCACAACATTTTGAGCAAAAACAGGTTCTTGTTTAAAAAATATTTGTTCCTGAATTTTTTTTGCACATTACAGCATCCAAAAAGTTTCAAATTTTTGTTAATGCTATTTCCTTCACTGAATACGCTGCAGAAATAAGAATTAGTAAAAATAATAATATATAAATGCACTTTTAATCCAATCCAGTGTGGGGTTGTTTATATTTGTAAATGTGATAATCGCTTATTAAATATTTCATCAAATTTCTTAAAAAAATCATCAATTATGTGTTACTGAAAATGAATATGCCCATAGATTAAGTAAAATTGTAGTTCGTGATCAACCATGCAATAAATAAATCGTTCGAATTTACTGGAAACATGCTTTTAGTGTTTTTAAACTCGTAAGTTAATATCTTAGCAGTTTCGAAACAATTCTGTGCACGGAGATATTGTTTCATCCTCAGTTGTTAGTCTGATTATGCTCATTCCATTTCGAACTAATTATTATCAAAACAAATACTACATTTAAGGCTTATTTTGTTATGTGAAAATCAAGAAATGTTGAAAACGAGAATAAATCAAAATCGCCGCAGGTTTGGTATCAATGAGAACCCTTGTAATGATAAGAATCATGAGCAGCATTGTAATATATGAAATGATTACTTTTCAAAAAAAGCAAATATTTGCTAACCATACGTTAAGACAATCAAGTGTTATTCCACGCCTAAGTAAAACAGCGTTAGAAACTCGTTTCATCCAATAATGATAAACAGATAAATTATTAAAAAGTTTGAATACTGAGTGACTAAATCAAAGTTTAGCCAGCTTTGATACAACTTTCGACAATTAATCGAAATGGACTGAAAATGACGGAAAATTGGTTTGTTGAAAACTAAATATATTGCACAAGGATGCGTATTTTGACAGATTATAGCAGTAGAATCTCAAGAATGGTTCATTAGCTGAATCTCACAAACTTCAGTTCAGTTTAAAGAAAGTTTCCGATGGGCAACTTTCCTGTGTATTAACATAGACAAACTGTCAACTTTGAAAGCAATTTTCCACAAGAATCAGATTGTGTCCAATGAGACTTTGCAGGACTCTATAATGTATTGATATGTAAACATAGTCATCAAAAGAATTCAAAATTTCGAAAAAATATTTTTCACCCTAAACGTGAAAACAGCATAGTCTACAGCCCACGAAATTTCGAAAATCCTATTTTTCTCCAAAAATAATGTGAGAATGTAGGAAAAATTATAAAACAACAATGAGCTTGATCCCACGTTGACGGATCGCGTATTTCTTGAAATATTGCAGAAAAACTGAAATTGAAATATAACTTTAATGGTGATGAAAGGAAAAGAAATAAAATACAAAGTTGAAAAGATATTAGTAGAAACAATTCTGTCAATGTTATCAACAGATCCATATTATTTTGAGCAAAAACAGGTTCTTGTTTAAATAACATTTGTTCCTGAATTTTATTTATATATTTCTATGTTTACAGCATCCACAAGTTTCAAATTTTGTTAGCGCTATTTCCTTGATTGAATACACTACAGAAATAAGAATTAGTCAAAATAATAATATGTAAATGCAATTTTAATCCAACGTGGGGTTGCTTTATCTGTAAATACCACAATTGCTAACGAGTTATTTCATCACATTTCTCGAAAAATCAACGATTTATAACGACTGCATTTATAGTTTATTTTATAAGCGGGATTCACAGAGTTGTCATGCAAAAATACACTCATAGAATCATAAGTTTAATATCACTGAAAAGTTAGTTGAATAATGAAAATGATGTATAGCATAGTAATGAGTGAAATGACTGTTTATTAACAAGTAAAATATATGGAAAGCATACGATAGTACAACCAGGTGTTGATCAATGAGAAAGCGAACCAATGTTGGATATTGATATCAACGGTGCATTACAAAGGGATGAATTAATATAGAGTTAGTATATCAGATGTTCTATGTCCATTTCCTGCCGATTTGAAGCAGCTTCCATCAAATTAAAGTGTCTTAAAAATGATAGAAACTTCGATCGCTAAATGCAAGAAATATTGGGCAAAGCATCAAATTTTGGATGACTCCTTCACCGAAATACCAAAGCTGTTCCATT